>JANAVB010033620.1:19985323-20129843 GCA_029216955.1 Iris pallida
GTTGAGTCGGGAATGAGAAGTATCAAGGATGTGTGATCCGACCGTAGACCGTGTTTATTTTTATGCAGTAGACCTTGTAGACCGTGTTTATTTTCTGCAAGTAGACATTGTAGACCGTGTTTATTTTCTGCAAGTAGACATTATAAACCGTGTTTATTTTTCTGCAAGTAGACATTATAGATCGTGTTTATTTTCTGCAAGTAGACATTGTAGACCGTGTTTATTTTTCTACAAGTAGACATTGTAGACCATTCTTATTTTTCTGGAAGTAGACCTCGTAGACCATGCGGTTGTAGTGTCCCAGACTGATCACATATCAAAGGTACTTCTAACAGTTGGGGAAAGCATTTTGTGTCTATTTATTTGCTATTGGTTTTCTGTATTTCCTGTTTATTTTTAAAACTCATGATTGATGTCGAACCTTTGTTTTTATAGTCATTTTCTTTATTTGAAATTGCAATCATTGAATTGTGCTCGTTCCATTCCTGACTAGAAACCAACAATTTTCAGGTTAGCCGTGGATTCACTTAGCTTGCGGAGTGACGGGAATATTTGCAGATAAAAGCCTAGAGACTAGCTAGATAGTTGAGTTGTAGTCATTCATTTATTTGTACAAGTTTATATTTTTCTACAAATGTAAAACTTATGATCATTGTAAGTTAGATTAATTATGTGAACGAGCATTATTTGTGATTTTGATCTTCATGGCTGTGACAGCGTTCTACCGTCGACACTGCGGCGTAGGCTGGCTTGGACACGTCTCGTATCCGTTTTAAAAAAAGGGTACGGGTCGTGACATAAGTACCCATTCATAGAGGCAAAGTATGTAAGATATCGACAGGGAGATTCTGTCCTGTTAAATGGAGTTAGTGTCTGTGGCTTATACTTGGGAAGATAGACCACATTGTTCTATTCAGAAGGATATGGTTGCCGAATCCCTATTTTTGGAGTGACTGGTGTTTGTCCTTGGCGTCCAAGCGAGCGTGCAGCTCTCTGAGAGCTTGTTGTATGTCTTTTCACATTGCGGGACAGATGACCGCAGTAATGTACGGTTCTCAATCGGGAGTGGCACCTAAGAGGGTGCATTCGATTCCCCGTCATCCCCGAGTCTTGATTGACTGGAGTAGAGGCTCGGGGTAGCAGTCTGTCTTTGAGTTTGAAGACCACCTGGGTCAAAGCTTACATTGATTCAGTCAATGTATTCAGGACTATTTCGAGGGCCTCTATACGCTGTAGTTGATTCGATCCTTTGCTGCTTCCCGCAATATTACCCCTATCATGTATATTGATATTAGGTAGTAGGAAGTAGATGGTACGATGGACCTTTCGCTCTCTGGATCAGATCTTTGGGCTTCGCCTTCATAAAGGAAGACATGCAAATTGATGTCATCTTCTGATTCAAGGGAATAGCTACCCCCAGCCTGTCGATAGTTTGCACCCAGAGGCATGAGTGGCGATCCCGTACAAATCCTCACCTGGTTGAAATGACGGGTTGTCCCAAATGTCGGAGGCTTGCAACCCCCAACTTGCACTTCCGATGAAGGGACAGTTCCCCATAATGAGGAATTGGACTTGGAGCGAGTGTGTTGGAACACACCCATGCTGGGTATGGCTAGCTTGCTGCCTTAAGGTCGACTTTTAGTTGAACTAGCCGACACAGGAGGGTTTTTGGATACAGTATTGCACAAGGCAACCAGAAGTGCATTCTCATCTTCTATCGATAACCTCTTGCCGAGCCATTGTCGAATAGGTGCGGATGGCCGCAGTCATTGAAAAACTGACTGTATTCTTGGTAGGAAAGTTGTTGTTTGGTTACAACAGCAGTTGATGATTATGTTAATACAAGTGTGCCCAGTGGTAGGCACATTATGCATTACAGGGGTCTCCACTGGCTTACGCTTGTGAGACATAACGTTACGTAAGTCATGGGTAGAGGTATTCACATTTATGTCCACTTCACGTGCGCAGCCGAGCTAGGCGCATAGGCATAGATGGGATAAATGTGCCACCGACACATTTCTTGTGCATGAAAAATGCTTAGGTCAAGAGTGAAGGTTTGCTTGTGTTGCAGACTCACTTCATGTGCATATCCACACTGCTCACATGAGTCTGTCACCAAAAAATTTGGCCCTTGGCCTGGTTCCTACACATGAGATGCGCCCAAGTGACGGAGGATTTTGAGAACTATGACATTCGCGGACCTGCGTGCATTACTGTCAACGCATGCTTTTGACTTGCTATCGGCATAACACGTTGGTCGCGCATGGTGTGTGCTTCCTCAGACTTCTTCTTACTAGCCCTAGAAGGCGTATAATACTCAGAGTCCAAATTTTTCTTAACTAAGGGGCGGACAATTCTATCAAAGACAGAAGATCTCTCCTATATTACCATTTTCGTGTGCAGGAGGTGTCACGACCCGCACCCTAGAGTAAGGGCACGAGACATGGGTACGTCCAGCCTACGCCGCAGTGTCGGCGGTAGAACGCTGTCCTAGGTCACAACATCTAACAGTTATGGTAATACACAGTTATACTCCCCGAATGGGGTGACATAACAGAATATAACTCAATCACAACTAAGGTAGAACAGGAATGAGATAGAAAGATAAAGATAGATAATATCCAGGAATGTAACATCACAGAGATACAAATCCAGAATTCTAAGTGACTAAAATAAAAACATATCTCAGAATATCCCAGAATCTAAATACAGTGATCCAGAAAGTAAAGACAATCCTAATCTAGGAAGTGCCATCAACTGCTATCAGGTCCAAGTCACTAGTGATGCCTAATGCTGCACCAAGAGGGATAGACACTAGAGCCTCATCATTTACTGTAAAATTTTCAATAGGTCCAGTCAGGACAGGAGCGGGTACAGTACATCTCAACAAAATCATAACCGGTTTGGAAATATAAACATGCTAGAGAGTAAGATACAGGATCTGAAGAAGTAATATGATAAAAAGAGAGAAACTGTAAGTAAATAGCTACAATATATAGAGAACTAACAGTGCTAGTGATTTAGAGCACAAGATGGTTATGTAGACGGCACGATGTTGTACACGAGTAATCTACAGAGGTTTGTACACGAGTAATCTACTGGATTGAATACATAACCACTTCCACTCCCCCGCTCCAATCAATACACAAGGATCCAGCTACGTTATGTTATTGTACACGAAGGTCATGTGAATACATGATTATACACGATTCACACGTTTCGTACATGAATGTAACAAATACAAAGAGTACACGATGTTCCCGATAAAGTACACGAACACGAATACCCGATGTATCCGCTAAGGGGGATAACATCGCACAACCAGATCCATATAGTACTAATCCATGTTTCCAACATGTCAGCATCATGTAAAGTAATCTAAAGCAGGAATATAATCCTAAACAAGATATGAAATGATCAGAGAATGTACTCGCCTGTATCCTGAGAATCTGGAGAATATATACTGTCCGAGGAGTGGTATCTGGCTCCTATTAGAACAGCACAAGTCACAACAAGTCCAGAATGGTAATAAGATGCACTACAATGCGTTCTACATGAATCTTGGTCAATCTAGACCAAAGTCAACTCTTGGTCAACTCTGGTCACCCCTAGAAGTCAACTAGGTCAACCAAGTCAACCTAAGTCAAACTAGTCTAATCTAGGTTTAGCAAGTCATTCTAGGTTCTAGCAAGCCTACACAGTCCATCTAGACTCCAACTAGGCATACCATGCCTAACCATACCATATTCACATCACCACATGATATGACTATGACTAATAGTCTATTAAGAAAACATCTACCCTATAGTCAATTATACAATTTCACCCATATATCATAACATATCACATTATATCATATATACAATATATTATGTCATATGGTATCCCATACTCTATAACATATCATATCTTATATTATCATATATATATATATTTTTTATATATTATCATATATATATATATATATATATATATATATATATATATATATATATATATATATATATATATATATATATATATATATATATATATATATATATATATACACTTTAACACATTCCTATATATAACTAATATGTATAGTACAACACTATAAAGGAACTTAGATACTTATATATCACAAGGCATATATATATGTATACATAGGAAGGGAGTGAGTGGGAAAACACATGAGTACATGTGTGTGAAGAGTGTACTAGTGAAGTGAGGCATGAGAGTGATAGATAGAGGGCGTGTTAGTGTCATAGGCATGTTAGCTTGTGTGTGAGTGATGAAGGAACAAACAGTGGCAAGAAACAGTGAGAACAAGAGCAACTGTTGTGTGTGTGTGTGCTCAGAAAATAGAACAGTGTATACATGAACAAGAAATCAGTTTACAGGTGAACAATATGGTTTAAATCATTCTCAGGTTTGAAGAATTTAACCCAGCTAATACATTTGAATCACAGGTTATCAAGAATTCAAACTCAGTAATCACGAACAAAAGGAAAACAGTTGCAATACCAAAATACCTCCTTAGCTCAGTTTTTCCCATGCTTGAAACCACAAAATCATTAGTTAAACAATCTCAGGTTTCATAAAACCAATGAAGGGAATGTACAACAGTTAGGAAGAGGGAAATGGAAACCAGTTACAACTAAACAATATAGTTAAAACTATTCTCAGGTTTATGTTCATTTCAGTTCAAACTAGAGGAGGAAATCACAGGTTATCAAACAAGAATCTCAGATATTAAATTTTAGGTTATTACACACATGAACTTTAGTTTAATATGAACTCAGTTATATGCCAAAACAAAGAAGGAATCAAGTCAGCCATTCAAATTTCAGGTTAATGATTCTCAGACCCTGACAGTTAAGAAAAAGGAATAAATTCAGTTTAAGACAATTAAGAATCATTCCCAGGTTAATGCTGAAAAATTGGGAACAACTCAGCAATCAAATACAAATCCCAAACTCAAGTTTTTGACACAAAACTGGAAACCATTCCATCTCAGGGATAAATCCCAGGTTCAGAACTAAAACTCAGTTTCTCATATCAGTTCATAATTATATACATTCTCAGGTTTATAAATCAGTTAACATACAGTTGAAAGTAACAGACCAAAACCAATACCGTAAATCACTTCATAGTAAAAATACATTCTCAGGTTTTGAGGGGAAAACCATATCAGTTTTGAACCAAGGCAATCTCAGATTTTCGAAATTAGAAGGGAACAATGTACAGGAAAACTCATGTTATTATATTTCAGAAAAATAGATTAACTAAATCCCAGGTTTTAAGAAGAATGAACATTCATGTCTCAGGTTTTAAATAAAAGAAATCAGATATTCACATCAGTTGATAGTTAGCACAGTTTGAAACCCAACCCAATACCAATATCCCATTTCACACATACAAATTCAAAACTCGAATGAATATACTTAGCTAACATGTATTATGATTTGTGGGTAATCATCATTAGTGAAGAAAACAACATAAAGACAGGGAAAAATAGATGGGTTTTGAAACTGGAAACTCACTGTATCAGTGAGTATCAGTGCAGGCCCAAAATTTATGTTCGAAATCCAACTCCTCATTAAAATCTAAGCTAACCATGTAACTACTATAACAAAGGTTTAATCATCAGTTTAGGATCTATTTAATAGATAAAAACATAATTTAGAACCTATTAAATCCATTAAAACACATAACAACACACTGTATACTGAACAGTCCAGTGTACCACATGTGTACAGCCCATCACGTGTCCGACACGACACGAGGACTCGTGAAACTTTACGAGCCTCGTGTCAGTCATTGACACAACGTGTGTGTTGAGTTTCTTGGGTCGAGATGCTGTATGCAACGAGCAGTTCTGCCCGAGTAGCAGGGGATGCTCCTGCCCGCGCGTGCGCGTGCACGACCGCGTGTCTACGCGCTCGTGTCGGCCCAACCCGACACGAAAATGTGCTCAGTGTCCAAGATTAGCATAAGCGAGCCTAAAATGGATTTTTCCATTCAAACACAATCACAAAAATCGAACGAAATGCGCATTTCGTCGAACACTAACCTAGACACATTGATACGTGTCCGATACGGACACGAAATGGGTCCAAATTCTAGGATTAGCCTATCCTACTATTAGGTTAGGGTTAGGACAACCTAGAAATGATTTTTAATAGAATTTAAAAGCAATAGAAGGAATTATACCTATAGGTGAACAATGGGTCCAAATTCCCAAATGGGAAGAGCTCCACAAACCACTAAACTTCCTCAAATTGTGTTTTTCCTGCAAATACTCATCAATAACAGCAAGAATACTAATATTAGGTCCTATTGCAATTTGTTTGAAGGAATTTGGAGAAGAAATAGATTTTCTAAGGATTTACAAAGATGGGGACTCACCTCTTCCAAATGGCAAAGTTTCCTAAAAAGGCAACCCTAATTTCAAGAGGATATAAATAGGGGAAGGGGACACACTATGGCTGGTCAGATTTTTAGGATTAGGGCTTGGTTCAATGGGTGTGGGCCTATGGGCCATTAAGCCTTTAAGTCATGAAATGACTTGGGATTTCACAAGCCATTACTTAATCAAACTAGCTCATATTTTTCCCAAATTAATTCCAATGAGTCAACCCTCACTAACTTAAGTCAATCTAGGTTTTCAAATCCTAATCACTTGGTCATGACCTAGGTTAGCCACTAGGTTAGTCTACAAGGTCAGCATAAGTCAAAGTCACTAAAACACCAAAAATCAATTATTCTAAAATAACTAAAAAATCATATTAATTATAAATAATAATAATAATTCAATAAATTCTAAATTTTTGAAAATGACCAAAATACCCTCATTTGGAAAACTGGGTGTTACAGGAGGGATGTTGCACCTTTCCTCTTGTGCGGCACTTTTGACTTAGGATGCACAACCTGGGAGGGTAGCCTACGCTGCACTTCCCCAGCTCAGGAGTTGATTGGGGAACTACAAGAGGAGCAGGCGCATAGAGCACGCCTAGGTTCTGAGATGCTCGGGGTGCATCCCCTTCAGTTGTGCTGCTTGGTATAGTAGCCTTGGGCAGCCAGGTACGACGAGTCTTCTTCAGCTTTGTTAGCTACTTTGAAGGACTCATGTTGCCTTAGAGAACAAGTCCTTAAATGCTTATTGATCGAAATGTACGATGAACATCTTTTGAGAGGACCCAAGCAAGTTGTTGTCAGATTATGTCACCCCCTTCTTGTTGGAGGAGAAGGGAGTCGCCAGTAGAATTGCTATTTTGTTTGCTTTGAACAAAAGTTATACGATCTTGTTATGTTACAAACGAGAAAAAAATAAAAGAGAGATCCTAAACAGGAAATCTAAGTACAATTTGATTCCTGGGAAGTATGACATAGAGATTAAAAACTTTAGTGGTTTCTTTACTCCGTTGACGATCTGACGACGAGAAGAACTTGCTCTAGCTCTTTGAGTGCCTTCGAGTGGATGATCTGGCTTTGCCAATCAAGAAGCAGTCGAAGCTCCCAAATGAAAATGTAGTTGAACCTATTGATAACTGCACTACTAGGCTATAGATGCGCTGACATGTGGCAGTTGTAGAGATTCATCTATTACATAGATCTTGGGTGGTTGGTACCGTTCATTACCATGATTGAGTCAATGATACGTATCGTGTGCACATCTCTTAAAGATCTCCTTCTATTAAAATAGAATAAATTTGATCGTATAAGATAAATACTATATCTTTGCTAGGCATGTGGCCCATTTCAACAAGGGCTGCGCTTTTGGAGCGTGAGAGTAACTGCACTTTAGGAGCGTTAGAACAGCTGCGCTTTGAAGTGCTGATGAGGGAGCTGCACTTTTGGGGCGCTCGGGTGGCTGTACTTTAGGGGCGCGTTGGAGGCTGAGCTCTTGACTGATAGGTGATATCTGAAATCTGACATATGCTATCTGACCTTTACTATCGGACAGCTGACAACTGATAGCCTTCCCTGATAATTATGTTAGTATGCCATAAATGTTGAAGTGATGGCCTCGAAATCTTCTAGGATCGATGGCACCTAGACGGGGGTGAGTAGAGTGCAGAGGAAAAATATTTATCAATTTAAAAACTAAGCAGATGAAGCAAATATATAAATGAACTTAAATGCAATGAAGTAAAGCAATAAGTAAATGAAGGCACGAAAGCAATACTCAAATACCAAGTTTTATACTGGTTTTCCTTTGAGAGGACTAGTCCAGTTCGTGGGAACTCTTCTTCGCTATAATTTAATATTTAGAATAAATATTAATCTGCGTGCTTTACTCCGAAGAACACGCTAACTTCAACAATATGGTATTTTTATCTGAAGCCCGTGGTCAAACTTCAAAACACTATTCTGAAAAAATCTTTTATACGCCAAGCTTGTACAACACGAATACTCCTAATCAGAAACCACCAGCACTAGAAGAATGGGAGTTGTCCTGGAGATTTAAAGATTCAAGCTTTGTAAAGTAGATAGAAAGCTTAGAAATAGATAGAGAAGATGAAGATTGAAAAATGAGTGATTAAAATTGACAAATTCTTCTCTATTTATTGGAATTTTTGAGACAAGGTTCGGGCAGAACTCGGTTAGGACAACTTTCATAATTTTGAACGTTTGAGATCCAAAAGGCTAGGGAATGCTGCTGACCAGGAGTGATCCTATGGGACCGAGTTTCGCGGCTAGGGATTCAGGGTCATTTGGTTTGGTTTTGGATATTGGTTTCGTTTGGGGTCAAGGATTGGATTGGTTTGTTTTTGGTTCAGCATTGAACTTCTAAATGCCAATGATCCCGAGCCCAAATTTTTTAGACTCAATAAAAGAAAAATACAGAAAAAAGTAAAAAAAATTAGTGAAGTTGAAATCTGCGATCTTCTGTTTCTTTCCTTATCGAGCTCGGAGTTTTAAGTCAATTATCAAAATCAGTTTGACCATGGCTAAATGGCCAACAATCTCTCCCATTTTGGTAATTTGACAAAACTACGATTGATACTTAATAAGTTGTTCAGCTCGGTTCGGAAGAAGACTTGATGCGCTTGATCCGGTACAGAAGGTACGATAGTAGCTTAGGCCTTAAATATTGGTACAATGTATTTACTCCACTGTAATGTATGGTCAAGTCTTACTAAGTTTTGTTACTCCCCCATAACAAAACATATAGGCTGAATATCTGTAAAAGTCTAGAAAGACAAGAATCTCCAAAAAAATTGAGTATAACTTCAAAACTGTTAGTCATAACATTCTAAGCATTAAGTATCTATCATATTACTTTCCCATTTTGTCACATAAGCAAAATGACGTAATCAAATTAATAGCAGTACTCAGCACAATCTAGATTGGAGCCAAATATTGACATTAAATATTAAAGGATGTACTGTGCTGAAAATAGGAAATACTGATATAAACTGAAATGGATAGAGTTCATACAACTAGTTAAGTAAACTGAAACTGATAATGCTTGAAACAAGCATTTATCACTAATACATAGACATAAAAAATAATAACTAGTAGTGGTTTATCACGAGGAACATATCCTCAATCATCATTCTCATCATCATCAGCACCTGCAGCCCTGGAAGGACCGGTCTCAACAGATCGGTTGGGATCATAACGGGCAACAGCAAGGTCAAAGTATTGCTGAGCCTTTGGTTCATCAATGCGATACCCAAGTCTAGTGGGATCACGAACCATATGAATAGGACCACTAGGGTTGTGAGCAACACTGTATGACATATCCCACACAGAGTTGGATATGGCCTGAAGCTGAAGGCTTGTACGGAAGTCTATGGACCAAAACTGATCCATCATGGGAGCCTAAAATGACTCAATAGTAACACTATCGAGAGGATGAGTAGGATGTGTTTTAGCAGCTCATGGGGTCAACTAAAGAAAGAGGAGCCTGAAATGGAGTAGGAGCAGTACGACGATGCTCATAAAAATAAGCAAGAGCACCATCCTATGGACAATCCTCAAGCATAACCTCAAAGAACTGAAATATATAAGTTAGATACATCGCATAGAGAAGTCGTCACAATTTTTTGCGATACCTTTCCCTAGCGGCGATGATAGTCTTAGGAAGACTGAAAGGGACACAGAAATTGAGATGATAGATAGCAGAAAGCTCTAAATATAAAATCTCATCAGTGGCGGTATTCGTTAGAATAATGGTGGAGAATACCATTCTATGAAGGTTATAGAAGTAGTTGTTCAAGTTTTTAGGGCGAAGAGTGCCTTTAGGTCGAGGGTTTGCTGCACATAACGAGTCATAAAATGAATCAAAAGTTGTCCTTTCGGGAAATTGCACCGAGGTGATATCAACTAATGCTTTTCCAACATTGGAAATGTTAAGCATAATTGCCAAATCATCGTCATCAAAGTCAATATCAATTCCTTCAGCTTTTGATTTCACCTTGCTGTTAGTAACCGATAAATTACAATAGAACATGCGGTTTGTATTAGAATATATTGGAAAACTAGATTGAACTAAATCTAGCAATTTAAAGTATTCAAAAACGTTTACGTGATCAAAAAATAATGTGAAATTGATAGGAGAACCTGGACAAATGTTTCTTTGATGATCGTCACAAAACCATTCATTGGATGCATCTTGGGACACAAAAATAAAATCATGAAAGAAGTCACCATCCAGTTTAGAAGGACTTAAAAACTTAAAACGAGGCCACCTTGTGAGGAGTAGAGGACGAACCTTCATCAACTTTCCTTTTCTTTTTGGAAGAAATAGGAATTTTATGAGCCATATGAAATTGAAAAGGATGGAAAGAGTGAAAATATACCAAAATTGATGGTAGACAGTAGAAGAGAACTTTGAGAGAGCTCCGATTCTAAGTTTTGAGAGCTTGAGAGACTTGGAGGATGGAGAACTAGAAAGTTAGGGTTAGGGTTTTCGGTGGAATATTGAGTAACTTGGTGAAGAAGATGATGATTTTGAGGGTTTAAATAAAGAGGAGACTCGACTGTCCAGCTTCTGTTCTGATTCACCCAGACCGAGTTCGGTCCGAGTTCGACCAGACCTCTGATCGAATTCGGTCCATAGGTAATCTGGACAGAATTGGAAAGTTTGTGATAGGGTTTTAACATAAATGCAAAGATGACTTAGAAATATTTGTGTTGATGAAATATAATTTATATTAACGAACCAAAAGACACAAACCATAAATATTGTAGGTTAGTTGTAGGGGCCTGATCCCAGCTAGCTGTAGTTCGAAGACACTTGGCATCATGTCGCTTAGACTTTTACGTCTTTTTGTTAGAAGGGCCCTTTCGGCTTATAACCAAAATAGTTTCTATGGATTTATGAATTTCAATTAATTACCACTTAATTATATGACTTCAACATACAAAAATTTTAATTCTCTTCGTATAAAGTTAAAACGATCTTCAGCCAAGGACTTAGTGAAGATGTCAGCTAGTTGATATTCAATGTCAACAAATTTTAAACTTACATCACCCTGTAAAACATGATCTCTAAGAAAGTAATGTCTAACTTCTATGTGTTATGCACAAGAATGACAAATAGGATTCTTCGTAAGATTAATAGAACTAGTGTTATCGTAGTAAATGGTGATGTGGTTAAACGATAATTGATAGCCTTCTAAAGTTTGCTTCATCCACAAAATTTGACCGCAATAACGTCATGCGGCTATACATTCAGCCTCGGTGATTGATAATGCAACAAAAAGTTTTTTCATAGAAAACAAAGAGACTAATGACTTTCCTAGAAAATGACATATGCCATTGGTACTTTTATGATCAACTTTGCATCCAGCAAAATCTGCGTCCGTGTAACCTATCAGGTCAAACGAATCAGTTTTGGGATACCAAAGACCAATCGTCAAAGTTCCTTTAAGGTATCGCAGGATACGCTTAATGGCGCTCACATATGTTTCTTCAGGACAAGCATGATATCATGTACATAAGCATACAGAGAACATAATGTCAGGTTGACTAGCAGTTAAATACAGTACACTACCAATTATACCTCTATACTTATGTACGTCAGTTGGTGTACCACTTTCATCTATATAAAGCTTTGTGGACGTTGCTATAGGTGTGTCGATAGGTTTGACGTTATCCATGTCAAATTTCTTTAGCCAGCCTTTTGTATATTTTGCTTGATTGATGAATATCTCTTTTGAACTTTGCTTAATTTCTAGCCGAAGGAAGAATGTTTGTTCTTCCATCATGCTCATTTTGAATTCACTCTGCATACACTTAGCAAACTCGTTCTATAGTATCATATTAGTTGATTCAAAAATTATGTCATCTACATATATCTGCACTAATAAAATATTCTTATCCAGAGATTTTATAAAGAGTAGAATAAACCTTCCCTTTTGAAAAGTCATGCTCAAGCAAGAAGGAACTAAGGCGCTCATACCATGCACGAGGTGCTTATTTGAGACCATAGAGAGCCTTGCGTAGCTTGAATACGTGATCAGAATTTTTGAAATCTTTGAAGCTAGTAGGTTGTTTTACAAAAATTTCTTCTTTTATAAAACTATTTAGAAAAGCACTTTTGACATCCATTTGAAAAAGTTTGAAACTATAAAAACTTGCAAAACCACAAAGCATTCAAATGGATTCTATTCTAGCAACTGGAGCATACGTCTTATCATAGTCAATGACTACTTCTTGATTATAGTCTTGAGCTACTAGACGTGCTTTATTGCGTGTGATTGAACCATTCCCATCTAATTTATTTTAGAACACCCACTTGGTACCAATGATCAGATGATCAATAGGTCTGCGAACAAGTTCCAAATTTGATTTCGTTCAAACTGGTTTAGTTCCTCTTGCATTGCAGAAATCCAAAATTCATCATTAAAAGGTTCTAAAATATTTTTAGGTTCTATTTTGGAAATAAATGCAACATTAGCAATAATCTCTTTCGTGATTGAGTGAGTAATTACACCTCTTGATACATCACCTATTAATAGTTCTTCCAGATGGTCTGGCATAAATCGTAGTCGTTTCGACAAACTTTCCAAATAAGACGAGGATGGTGTATCTTCTGATGTTCTGTTAGAGGGAGTTTTCTCTTCTTCAATGTCGCTATCGTCATTGCGTTGACTATTCAGCTTATCGAATGTAACATTTATTGACTCTTCAACAACAAGTGACCTCTTATTGAATACCCTATATCCTTTACTTTTTGCCACATACCCCAGGAATATGCCCTCATTATCTTTTTTATCAAATTTTCCAAAGTTGTTTTTTTTATCTAAAATGAAACATCTACAACCAAAGACCTTAAAATAGCTATTGTTAGGAGTTCTATTAAACACAATTCATAAGGAGTCTTTTTAGAGATAGGTCTAAGAAGAACTCTATTCAGGACATGGCATGATGTATAGATAGCTTCTGCCCAAAAATATTTTGGAAGATTATGCAGGTTAAGAATAACTCTGCCATATCGCGAAGAGTTCTATTCTTTCTCTCCACAACGCCATTTTATTGAGGAGTTCTGGGGCAAGAGAACTCATGTGATAATCCAGTTGAATTACAGAAATATTTTAAACTCATGGTTATCGAATTCTCCTCCATGATCACTTTGTATCCGAGTAATCATTAATCTTTTCTTATTTTGTACCTGTTTTCAAAAAGTTAAAAATTCTGAAAAGGCTTCATTTTTATTTACAAGAAAGTAAACCCAAGTATATCGTGAATAGTTATCAAATATTACGTAAGCATATAGCTTGCCGCCAAGACTTGCGACTCTACTTGGTCCAAATAAGTCCATATATAATAATTGCTGAGGTCTAGAGATATTTATAACGTTTATTGATTTGAAATATGATCTAGATGTCTTGTTCTTTATACATTCGGTATAGACTATATCTTTTTTGAAAATAATATCTGGTAAGTCTCTTACCAGTTTCTTGGTGGACAATCTTGCAATAATGTCCATGTTCGCATGTCCAAGACGCATATGCCATACCCAACTTTCGTCTTGAGTTGTGAACAGAAACTTTCCTGTACTATTAGCCTTTTCTGATAGATATAGTACATATATATTGTCCTATTTTATTCCCTCAAAGAAAGTTATTCTAGAAGTTTTATCATAAACAAAACATTTATTCTTAACAAAATTATTTCTATAACCAGGATCAGTCAGTTGACTAATACTTAGCAGTTTATGTTTTAATTCTGTTACTAAATATACATCTTTAATAATGGGTAAGGGAGAAGTACCTATGTCGTAAATTCCAATAATATGTCCTTTAAGGTTGTTCCCAAAGGAGATATAGCATTCTTTCTTCATCGATGGAGTTACAAACAATGTGTTATCACCTGTCATATGCCTGAAGCAACTACTATCGAGAATCTACTTGCTTCCAGTAGGACGAGAAAGGTCTATCTATAATACAAGTTGAAGATGTAACCTTTGGTACCCACTTTCTCGAGGGTCCTGATATATTAGTTTTTGGAACCCATACATATACATTCAGATCTACTAGCTTTCTTATCTTGCACTGGTATGATACATTCACTTTTATACCACAATAATGATATGTAGCAGAAGTGTTAGTGCTCCGTGTAGTGCAAAGATCATGTATATACGTTTTTGAAGATGTGTGTTTTCTAATTTTGTGAAAAGGTATACATATATGCATGGCTTCTAGCAGTGTTGGTCGTATTGTAATTGTGCTTGGCCTTGTGATTTGTGTTCACCTGAGCTATAGGTTTGATAACCTATTTTTCCAATTTAATCTTTAACTTTTTAGAGACGTTACAGGCTTCATTGTATTTGGTGTGAGTGCATCTATTCTCTTAGCAGCAATATTGTACTTCTTTTTCTCTAGTTCATAGAGATTGTTAAGTTTTACATTTTCTTGATTGGCTTTTTCAAGCTTTTTAAGAGTATCATGTAAGCTTAACTTTAAAGAAGTAATCTCATGTGTGTCACTAGAAGAATCTCTAATATCTTCTAGCATTTGTGATTGCTTTGAGAACTCAGATTGTACAAATTTTAGCTCTTCTTATCACATTTATACAAGTCTATCATTTTCCTTTGATCTTCTAACAGATTAGTGAAAGCATCAGAAAGTTTATCGAAAGTAAATTCTTCATAGAGAGGGTTCGATATTACCTTAACATTTGTAGCCATAAAGCACAGGTTCGCTGTGTTGCGAGGCTTCTCTTCTTCGTCTTCAGAGTCACTAGCTTTCCTTTCACACTAGATGCTAGTATTAGCATAGTTTTTAGTCGAAGACCTTCTCTTGCTCGTCTGATCATGCCTATTTCTCTTTTTTATGACAAGACGATCCTTCTTGATGTGACCTATTCTTTTACAGCAGAAGCAGATCAGATCTTCATCTTCTCTAGAATGTTTCTTTTTTTGACTTGTCTTCTCATATCTAAGAAATCTTCTGAAGTTCCTTGTCATGAGGGCCATCTACTCGTTGTCTGAGCTATTTGTGTCACTTTCATCATCAGAGGCTATCTTGTGGTTAGCTTTAAATGCTATCGCCTTCTCTTTTGGAGCTGGCTCTTCGAAATCTTTAAGGTCTAGCCCGTGCGTCATAGGCTTTCCCAAAAGGGTTTCAATAGTCGTTGTCGTGAGAAAATTTCCTTTAATAATGGTCGCCGCTTTAGTATTCCAGTTGATTGTAGTATTCTTTTCTAAGGGAAGATAGAGGATTAACAATATCTAGAAACCGAGTAAACATATTTGTCATAGTCTCATTAGGCTTCATTTTGAAGGCCTCATACTCTTGTGTCATTCATAAGATTTTGGACTCATTCACTTATGAAGTGCCTTCATGAGTGACCTCAAAAAGTTTTCAAACCTCCTGAGATGTGACACATGTTGCAGCTCTATTTAACTCAGTTCTATCTACAGCACAGAATAAAGCATTAATAGCTTTTGTATCAAGACTAGCTTGTTTCATTTCATTGTTGGTATACCTGTCGAATGGTTTTTTCAACTAGAATGCCTTCTACCATAATAGGTAGTGGTTTTTTATATCCATTCATGACAATCGGCCATAAATCGAAATTAAGAGACTTGAGGTAAAAGCTCATACGTGTCTTCCAATACGTGTAGTTTGTGCCATCAAATAGGGGTGGCCTATTTGTTGATTGGCCTTCACCATTGCTTGGATTAGGGATGTCATATCTCAAGGAGTTTTAATCCGACTAGAGATAAACTTTGCTATGATACCAATTATAGATAGATGGCACCTTTAAAGGGGGTGAACAATGCAGCAGAAAAATATTGACCTATTTAAAAGATAAGTAGGTGAAGCAAATATATAAATGAACTTACATGCAATAAAGTAAAGAAATAAGTAAGTGGAGGCAAGAAAGCAATACGCAAACACCAAGGTTTATATTGGTTTCCCTCTGAGAGGACTAGTCCAGTTTGAGAGAACTCTTGCTCATTATAATCCATTATTTTGAATAGAGATTTTATTACATGCTTTACTCCGAAGAATACACCAACTTCAACACCATCGTATTTTTATCCGAAGCCCATTATCAAACTTTAAAACACCTTTCGGAGAAAAGCTTTTATATGTCAAGCTTGTACAACTCGAATACTTCTTATCAAAAACCACCAGTACTAGATCAATGGGAGTTGTCTTGGAGATTTGAAGATTTATACTTTGTAAAGTAGATAAGAAGCTTAGAAATAGATAGAAAAGATGCAGATTAAAAAATGAGTGATTAGAAATGACAAATTCTTCTTTATTTATAGGATTTTTTGAGACAGAGTTTGGGCAGAACTCGGTTAGGGTAACGTTCATAATTTTGAACGTTTGAGATCCAAAAGACTAGGGAATGCTGTTGACAAGGAGTGATCCTAGGGAACCGAGTTCAGTCCGAGTTCGGGAAAAACTCAGGTCGAGTTCGGTTGCTAGGGATTCAGGGTCATTTGGTTTGGCTTTTGGATATTGGTTTGGTTTGGTTTGGGGTCAAGGATTGGATTGGTTTGTTTTGGTTCAGGATTAAACTTCTAAATGCTAGTGATCCCGATGCACAACTTTTCTAAACTCAATAAAAGAAAAATACAGAATAAAGGAAAAAAACTTAGCAGAGATAAAATCTGCGATCTTTTGTTTCTTTTCATATCGAGCTCGGAGTTTTAAGTCAATTATCGAAATCGGTTTGGCCATGGCTAAATGGGCCAGCAGATCTGTGAGGCTACTCCTTTGGAGCTGTGTTTTTAGCTGCTTCCAAGGAGCTGCACTATTAGCTACTATGCTTGTGGGTACTCTAAGGCACTGCATTTTTGGTTACCCGGAGTTGTTGTGCTTTCTGGACGTCGTGGATGATGGAATTAGAGATTCCCAGGACCCCAGTATTGATCGATGGAAGTTTAACAGATCTAAGACGTGTTCTAACCCTTCATAGCGGAACTAGGGTTCACGAATTATACTTGTGACAGGAAGAAGAAGACACTTTCTAGCAACCTCGAGCAGTCACGACCCCAAGATCTTCTACACGTATTCCTTCCTCAGGTTGGACGTCGTGTGGGCGACGATCTTCCAACCTTTTTTTCTCCTTGACGGCCCTCCCTTTCTCTCCTTATGTGAATCACAAATTTAGAGAAAGCTTCTTATTTTTTTATAAGATCATGAGGGCCAAAAAATAGAGGATATATATTAGGCTAGGGCAGGGGACATGAGAAGAAATTAGGGTTAGGTCTCCTAATGGATCTGGGTATCCCGCGTTCAGCCCAAACACACAACCCAAGCCCATTAACAATAGCTCGGTCCACTAAAGAGCTATTGTTGCACTACTTTCCTAATCCTAAATTATGATTGTGGGCTTCTTTTATTATATAATCATTTGGCTCCCATGTTATGATATCGAATGTCCGTCGATCAAATTAAGTTACAGACAACTATATTGATCGACATCTTTTATCTTTATGTAGTACCACTCAATTTATTTGTCATGTCGGATATAATCCACTTGTAGGGTTTACATGACAATCCTTATGAGCTCCTTAAGGGGACATCATCAACCCGACGTATCGGTACATGGATCCCTTTTATAATAAACAGCCCATCATACATAAAATGTTATTACCCAATTCATAGAGGTTGTTGACCCATAATGAATCTCACTATTTTATGAGTCAAAGTAATGCACACTGTATATATATGTCTGTAATTATATCCGGATTAAGAGTACAAGCATCCATAATAACAAAGGTGTTTGCTCTCTTATGTAGTCAGTACAAAGAGAACAACCTCAAGTGGTCATGTTCAATACCCACAAAGTGTACTAATGTAAACCTATAGTCAAGATAGACTAATACCAGATTATACTACAACCTCTCCAATGGATTGTCCAAGTCCATCTAGGTTGTGAACCATTTATATATTTCATAGAAAACTGATAATATGATCTTCTGTATGACACCATACACCATATTATCTATAATATAGAATATCAGACACTTGCATTAACACTTGCAACAAATACAATATGCAAACATTTGCCCACATGATTGTCATTTAAAATTTAAGGAAATAAAGATAATACAAAATTGATGCTTTTAGTATATAACCCTAACAATCTCCCACTTATTCTCAAAGTATTGCTTTTCAGTATACTGTTACAAATCTCTCACTTATACATAAAGCCATGCTCCTGTATATCTGACTCTCATTCCCTTAACATGACTATCAAAAGCCTTAGCTGGTAAGCTCTTTGTAAAAGGACCAGCTGGGTTGTCGGCTGATGCTATCTTGATCACAACAACTTTTTCTTTCTTTACGAAATCTCATATCAGGTAGTACTTGCGCTCAATATGTTTACCAATTTTATGGGGTTGTAATTCCTTCGAGTTTACAACTGCACCACTATTATCACAATAAAGTGCAATAGCCTTAGGTAAACTAGGCACCACATCCAAGTCCAATAGTAAGTTTTTGAGCCAAACTGCTTCTTTGGCTGCCTTAAAGGCTGCCACATGCTCGACTTACATGGTGGAATCAATAATTCGTTTTTGCTTGATACTCCTCCACACAATGGCTCTACCTCCCAAAGTAAATATATAACCTGAGATAGATTTCCTGGAATCCCTGTCTGACTGAAATTCTGAGTCTGTATACCCCAAGGGAACTAAACTATCTGCCTAGTAAACTAGCATATGCTTTTTAGTCCTTTTCAGGTACTTCAAAATATGCTTTACGGCAATCCAGTACTCTTGTTCTGGGTTAGATTGATATCTGCTGACCATGCCAACGACAAACTAGATGTCTGGTCTCGTTCACAATATTGCATATATTAAGCTTTCTACTGCTGAAGCATAAGGAACTGCTTTCATGTTCTCTATCTCTTTAGGTGTCTATGGATACTAATCCTTTGATAGACCAATTCTATGCCTAAAAGGTAAGAAACCTTTTTTTAGAATTTTGTATACTAAAACGAGTTAGTATAGTATCGATATAGGAAGCTTGGGATAAGCCCAATATCCTTTTTTTGCGATCTCGTAGAACTTTGACTCCAAGGATGTGACCTACTTCTCCCAAGTCCTTCATATCAAATTGTTTGGATAACCATACCCTTACATCATATAACACCTTCACATTGTTTCCAATGAACAAGAATCCATCTACGTAAAGTACTAGGAATACCACCACGCTTCTATCACACTTTCTGTATACACATAATTCATCTTGACATTGATCAAATCTATAGGATTTTATCACCCGATCAAAATATATGTTCCAAGATCTAGAAGTTTGCTTAAGTCCAAAAATGGACTTTTTGATCTTACAAACAATATGCTCCTGGCCTTTTTTAATGAACCCATCTAGTTGCTTCATATAGATGTCTTCCTCAAGCCTTCTATTAAGGAAAGTTGTCTTGACATCCATTTGCCAAATCTCATAATCGAGATGAGCTGCAATAGAAAAAAGAATCCTAATGGACTTAAGCATAGCTACTGGCAAAAAGGTTTTCTTATAATTGAGATGAGCTGTAATAGAAAAAAGAATCCGAATAGACTTAAGCATTTGCAACAAGGCGAGATTTAAAGGTTTTAACCTTACCGTCTGATCCTTTTTTTCTCTTACAGACCCACTTGCATCGAATGGCTTTTACACCAATGTGTGGTTCTACAAGCTCACAGATCTGATTTGAATCCATAGATTCTATTTCAGATATCATTGCTTTTTGCCAAGACTCTGTATCTTTATCTTGGAGTGCTTTGTTGTAGGTACAGGGATCATAATCTTGTTCCTCAAGGACGAAGTCTAACGACTCTTCTAACAACATATATATATCGAGTTGTATCACAGTCGTCCCACTACGATGAGGCACTATCGATTATAGTATAACATTTGTGACACGTTGTGCCGTTACTTGTGGTTCATCCTCTTGTACTGTTGGTAGTGAAGTACTTGGTGTCTCACCTCTCAGTTCTTATAGAACAACTCTATTTATGGATTTATGGGTCATCACATAGTCTTCCTCTAAGAATCGAGCATTAGGGCTAACAATCACCTTTTGATCCTTAGGACTATAAAATAAACCTTTTTTCTTTCCTCTTGGATAGCCTACATACAAGCGTACTTCTGTACAAGATTTCAACTTATCTGCTTTCCCATTCAGCACATGTGCTGGACTACCCTAAATTCGAACATGTTTCAGACTAGGCTTACGCCCAATCCACAACTCTGTAGGTGTAAGTGGTACTGACTTAGAAGAAAGTTCAAAATATAAGTTATAGTCTCTAAGGTATATCTCCAAAACGAATCTGGTAAATCCAATTAACTCATCATTGATCTAACCATCTCTATAAGATTTCTATTCCTTCAATCGGCTACACTATTCTGTTGGAGCATTCCAGGTGCAGTCAGTTGGGATATAAACCCAGCCTATGATAAATAATCACTAAACTTTCCGAAAAGGTACTCGCCACCACGATCTGAATGTAATGACTTGATACATTTTCCATGACGTTTCTCCTTTTCAACCTTATACTCTTTGAATTTTTCAAAGCACTCAGACTTACGGTGTATCAAATAAATGTATCCATACCTTGAATAATTGTCAAAAAATCTGACAAAATATTCAAAGCCACCTCTAGCATGAATAATCTTGGGTCCACACAAATCAGAATGAACCAATTCCAACACATCTTTGGCCCTATACCCCTTCGTCGTAAAAGGCCGTTTGGTTATTTTACCATCCTAGCAGGATTCACAGAATGGTAGTGCCTCCACTTCTAATGAACTCAAAGGTCTATGTTCAACCAGTCTTTGAATCATTCTTCGGTTAATATGCCCCAATAGCAAGTGCCAAAGATATGTTTGGTTAATACAAGAAGGTTCTTTTCTTTTATTTAAGTTAGATGACATATTGTTCATTTTCATAAGTTGCACTGTGGGCAAAATAGGATTAATGGCATACAGATTATCAACTAATGTACCAGAACAGATAAAATATTTATTCTTTCTAATAACAATATTGTTATTAAAATAAACTGAATATCCATCATTAACTAACATAGAAACTGAAACTAAATTTTCTTCTAAGTGAAGGAGCATAAAGACAATCTCTCTATGTCAAAGACTTATTTCTACCAAAAGATAATGTAACAGCTTCTATTGCAACGACTGCTACTTTTGTAGCATCATCGATGAACAAGCATATCTTTCCATCACTGAGCCGCTTGGTTTCCTGGAACCTCTGCAATGTATTGCTGACATGATTAGTGGCTCATGTATCTACACACCAGGTGCCATAAGATAACACCCCTAAACATGTTTCAACTACTAGTAAATGAGATATACCTTCTTTGTTCCTTTGTTTGAGAAGTAGACAGTGACACTTCCAATGTCCTGACCCATTGCACTTCAAACATTTGCCTTTCGACTTTTTCACAGAACCTTGAGGTCCCACGCCCTTTTTTTCTGTGTTTGCTTGTTTCTGAATGTTATTCTTCTTTTTACCTCCTTTTGGCTTAGAAATAGAAGACTTTCCATAAACATAAATATGACCACTCTGTCTAAAGAGAGCGTCAGCATCCTGTAGCTCTATCGCAAGTTCTACCAAACTATATAACCTTTTGTTCATGTTGAAGTTAAGGTAAAAATTGTCAAATCTTTTAGGCAGAGTTTCGAGAATGATATCGACCTGGGATTCCCCATCGATTTTAGCTCCAAGGATGTCCATCTCATTCAGATGACCCATCATCTTGAGAACGTGATCCCTTACTAGCGTACCTTCAACCATTTTTGTGTTCATCAAACTCTTCATAGTAAATTGCCTAGTTTCTCTACTCTGATGTCCGAAGAGTTCCTTGAGGTTATCAATCATGTCATAAGCTGTGGTCATGGCATATTGCTGATATTACAGTACATTTGACATAGATGCCAGAATATAATACAACACCATCTCATCTGCCTTTATCCACTTCTTATAAGCCTCTTTGACCTCTTCATCAGAATTAGCATTAGGCTTAGGTGGGCATTCCTTATTGAGTACATATTTGTACTCTTCAGCAGTTAGGACAATGTCCAAATTACGTTTCCAGTCAATATAATTAGGTCCAGTAAGTTTGTTTTCTTTAAGAATCACCATAAGTGGACTGAAAGAACCAATTTTTAAAATCCTGAGAATCACATAAATAAAAATTATGTTGGGCAAATTTTTTTTGAATTAATTAAACATTGATTCCCTCAAAACAATAATAAGAAATTCACCAACACCATGAATTTAGCATGCCACGATAGTGTGGACGTATACAAATTCAACTTTGTTCAAGTAGGATTTTCTTAGTAATTTTACTATCATGCCAACATAACTTTATGGCAAGAAAAATTAATCTATTGGTCTTGCTCTGGTCATACAAATAATAGAAGTGACTCCGATGGGTAGGATACCATTATTTGTATCTAAGTGTAAACCATTACTTAATACTAAGTCCATTACCTTGTAAGGAGTTCCTTCAGATGGAGAAGTGAACACATATTAGGTAACTTTCTATAATTATCCCTAAGGAAGTTTGTACTAGTGATCTATAATTTTACTCATCCGATATGGAGGAAGGCACTAAATCCAACATGCAAGTATAATTACATCACCTATAAACCAGTAATAGAGACCATGGGATTTATACTAAATAAATTCTCTCTTATACTTAGTTATTTAATAATGAGGGATTTTTTTACTAGTTGATATTATGTCCGTGTTGTCCATTATTAATGCAGGCTTAGTTTTTGATAAAAATATCCACAAAATAATAAACATGCATAATCAGAAAAAGTAAAATAAAAATTAACAGAAGAACAAATATCCAACTATTATGGTCATCTTTCCTGCTTCGTCCTCAACAATCCGAATCCAAAATCTGGTGCTGCATAGACTTATTCGGGGCTCGACCAATTTGGTGTGCATATTGATCGATAAAAGTTTAATAGATCTAAGACGTGTTCTAACCCTTCATAGCGGAACTAGGGTTCATGAATTATACATGCAACAAGAAGAAGAAGACACTTTCCAGCAACCTCGAGCAGTCACAACCACAAGATCTTCTGCACGTATTCCTATCTCGGGTTGGACGTCGTGTGGGCGACGATATTTTAACCTTTTCTTCTCCTTGGTAGCCCTCCCTTTCTCTCCTTATGTGAATCACAAATTTATAGGAAGCTTTTTTAATTTTTGATAAGATCAAGACCTCCAGAGAATAGAGGATATATATATAAGGCTACAGCAGGGACCATGAGGAAAATTAGGGTTAGGCCTCCAAACGGATCTGGGTATCATGTGTTCAACCCGAACATACACCCATGTCCATTAACAATAGCTCGATCCACTAAAGATCTATTGTTAAACTACCTTCTGTAGGAACAATGGCTCCTCTAGAGGGGGTGAATACAGTGCAGCGGAGAATATTTAGCAATTAAAAAAAATTAACTATAAGCAGGTGAGACGATATATATATAAAATGATTACAAGTAAGTCAGTAAAAATTAGGGCAAAAAAGCAATACGCAGAGACAGCAGATTTATACTGGTTTCCCTTTATGAGGACTAGTCCAGTCTCGAGTCTCGACCCGATGTTTGAATCCACTATTTTGAATAGAGATTACACCACATGTTTTGCACCGAAGAATACGCCAACTTCACCATCGTCGTATTTTTATCCGAAGCCCACGAACAAACTTCAACACCTTTCTGAAGAAAGCTTTTATACGCCAAGCTTGTATAAGTCAAAAACCCATACTCGAAAACCACCGGCACATAGAAAAATTGAGTTGACTTGGAGATTTGAAGTTTAAAGCTTTGGGAATAGAATAGGAAGCTTAGAAATGAATAGAGAAGGTGAAGATTGAATGAATGAATAGAAATGAAAATTTCTTCTTTATTTATAGGTTTTTGTAAGACAGAGTTCGGGCAAAACTAGGTACCCTAACGTTCAAAAATTTAAATTTTGGAGATCCACAAGAATAGGTAAAGCTTCTGACCATGAGTGATTTGGTCTAACCGAGTTCGGTCCAAATTCGGGTAGAACTCTGGCCGAGTTTGGTTAGCCTAGTTCCAGGGCAGTTTTGTTCTAAGAAATGGTTTGGTTTAGGAATTGATTTAGAAATAGATTTGGTTTGGTTTTAGGATAGAATCAAGATGGGTTTGGTTTAGGATAGAATCAATGATAGACTTCTAATTGCCAGTAATCCCGATTCACAGATCTTCTAGACTCAATAAATAAAAAATAGAGAATAAATATAAAATCTCACAGTCGACACAATCTGTATTCTTCGTTTCTTTTTATATCGAGATCGAAGTTTAAGACACTTATCAAAATCTGTTTGTCTATGGCTAAATGTGCCAACAATCTTCCCCATTTTGATAATGTGACAAAACTTACGATTGATACTTAAAGAATGGTTCAATTTGAAGTGGAAGTAGACTTGATGAGTACGAAAGGTACGGTAGTAACTTTTTGTCCGTCAAACAGTTGGTACAATATAATGTTCATTGCTCCCTCGTAGTGTAGGATCAAGTCTTATTACTCCCCCGTAATAAAACATTCTGCTGAAACTATATCTGTAGAGTCTTAAACCAACATTCTTTCAAACCAAATTAGTAATACAGTGAATAAGCATCAGAAATTTTAAGTTATGGCCAAGATGAATTAAATCAATCTTATTATCAATGAAATATTATCAATTATCAATCTTACTCCCCCATTTTGTTATAATAGCAAAATGGTATAGCAATATTACGAAACCACAAAACATAAAAAATGACATGCATGGAATAATGGAAATACTAGCATAAACTGAAACGAGTTTTGCATACATCACTAAAAAATATATACTAAAAAATTATAACTGATAATGCTTGAAAGAAACATTTATCACTAATACATGCAAAAAGTCAAGACCTAACAAAAAGTCACTGAACTATCACGAGGAAAAATATATCCTCAACTATCATCCTCATCATCATCAGCAGCTGTAGCACCAGTAGCACTAGAAGGATCGGTCTCAGCAGATTGGCTGGGGTTATATCGAGCGACAACAGGATCAAAGTAACGTTGCGCTTCACGGTCATCAATGTGATAGCCAAGCCTGGATGGATCACGAACCATAGGAATGGGGCCACTAGGGTTGTGAGCAAGGCTATATGATAAATCATGAACTATGTTCTAGATGGCCTGGAGCTGAAGGGTAGTACAAAAATCTATAGCTCGGAACTGATCCAGCATGAGAGTCTGAAGGGACTCAAGTGTAATACTGGCAGGAGGATGAGTAGTCTGGGAGTCAGTGGAAGTGGGAGCAACTGCAGGAGGTGGAACCTGTGTAGGCTGAGCTGAGCGACGATGCTCATGAAGATAGGGAGGAACAGCATCCTCAACACAGTCCTCATGACTGACCTCAAAATACTAAAATATGATAGGAAGATACTTTGTGTATAGAAGGCGTCGCGTGGAATTTTTGCGACAACGATCCATAGCGGAGATGATAGTCTTGGGTAGACTGAAGGGAACATGGAAGTGAAGATGATAAATTTTTGAGAGTTCCATGTAAGAAATCTCATCTGTGGCAGTGTTCTTAGGAAGGATAGTGGAGAACACCATGCTATGGCGATTATAGAAGTATTTGTTCATATGTCTAGGGCGAAGAGTGCCATGGGGTCGAGGATTCAGCTCACAAAGCGAATCACGAAAGGAAGCAAAAGTTGTTCCCTCGGGAAATTCAACATATGTAATCTCCATAAGTGCTTCTCCGTCACTGGGTACGTAGAGAATGATCACGAGATCATCGGCATCGAACTCAATGTCGACTCCACCAACTTTAGATTTTACCGTGCCCTTTGTGACCGAAAAATTATAATAGAACATACGAATGGAGTTGGTATAAACGGAAAAAGTAGATTGAACTAAATCTAGCAAATGATGATATGTTAATACACTAGAGTGATCAGATTTTTCTCTTATGAAAATTGATAGGAGCACCCGGACAGATTTTTCTTTTATAAAAATTCGTGAACCAAGAGTCCGAAGCTTCTTGGTACACAAAATAAATTCATCGTAGAAATCTCCATCGGGTCTCGAAGGAATGTAAAGAGATAAGGAGGCTGCCTCATGAGTCGAGGATGAACCTTCATCAACCTTCCTATTCTTTTGAAAGGAAATAGGTTGCTTGGGAGCCATATGAAAAAAGCACGAAGAGAAAAGAGAGAGATATTCCGAAATTGATGGTGAACAATGGAAGAGAACCTCGAGAGAGCTCCGAATCCGAAGTTTGAAAGCTTGAAGTGCTTGGATGAGGGAGAACAAGGAGGTTAGGGTTAGGGTTTTCGGTAGGGTTTGGTGGTGTTTGAGGAAGAAGATGATGATGAAGAGGTTTTAAATAGAAGAGGGGTCGGCTGTCTAGCTTCTGTTTAAAATCCTCCAGACCGAGTTCGGTCCGAGTTCGGCCACTAGGGTTTCAAGGCAGAGTTGGAAACAGTGTGATAGTTTTTAACATAAATACGGAAAATAATTTAGAAATAATTGTGTTGAAGGAAATAATTTAGTATTTATTAATTAATTCCCATAAATTGTTATAGCTACTTTGGGTTAGCTGTAGGGGCCGGATACCAGCCAGCGGTAGTCCAAAGACTAGTACACCATATCGCTTCAGGTTATTTACACATGTGTGACGGAAGGGCCGTTTCGGCTTATAGCCAAAATAAATTTAGCAAATTCATGCTCATTAAATAATTATATTATATTATATTATCTCAACATCCAGAATCCTAATTCTCTTCGTATAAAGTTAAAACGATCTTCAGCCAAAGGCTTTGTGAATATGTCAGCTAGTTGATGTTCAGTATCAACAAATTCTAGAACAATATCACCTTGCAAAATATGGTCTCTCAAAAATTAATGTCTAATTTCTATGTGTTTAGTACATGAATGACATATAGGATTCTTAGTGAGATTTATAGAGCTAGTGTTATCACAGTAAATGGGAATATGATGAAAGGATAATTGAAAGTCTTCCAGAGTTTGTTTCATACACAAAATTTGTGCACAACAACGTCCTGCAGCTATATAATCAGCTTCAGTAGTTGATAATGCAACTGAATTTTATTTCTTAGAAAACCAGGAGACTAAGGAATTTTCTAGAAAATGACATGTACCGCTGGTACTTTTACGATTGACTTTGCATCCAGCAAAATCTGTGTCTAGTAACCTATCAGGTCAAACGAATCAGATTTGGGATACCAAAGACCGGTTGTCAATGTTTCTTTAAGGTATCGCAAGGTACGCTTAACAGCACTTAAATGTGATTCTTTAGGACAAGCCAGATATCTAGCACATAAACATACCATAAACATAATATCTGTACGACTAGCAGTTAAGTATAGTAAACTACCAATCATACCTCTGTACTTACGTATGTCGGCTGGTGTACCGCTTTCATCTATATCAAGCTTTATAGACGTTGCCATCAGAGTGTCAACAGGATTGACGTTTTCCATATCGAATTTCTTTAGCAAGTCTTTTGTATATTTGGCTTGATTAATGAATATCCCTTGTGAACTCTGCTTAATTTGCAGTCCAAGAAAGAATATTAATTCATCCATCATGCTCATTTCGAATTCACTCTGCACACACTTAGCAAACTCGTTACATAGCATCTTATTAGTAGCTCCAAAGATTATGTTATCTACATATATCTGCACTAATAAAATGTTTTAATCTAAAGATTTTATAAACAAAGTTGAATCAACCTTCCCTTTTGAAAAATTGTGTTCAAGTAGGAAAGAACTAAGGCGCTCATACCATGCACGAGGTGCTTGTTTGAGACCGTAGAGAGCTTTTCGAAGCATGAATACGTGATCAGGAAATTTGAAATCTTCAAAGCCTAGAGGTTGTTTTACAAAAATTTCTTCTTTTATAAAACCATTTAAAATGCACTTTTAACATCCATCTGAAAAAGTTTCAAATCATGAAAACGTGTGGAAGCACAAAGCATACGAATGGACTCTACTCTAGCAACTGGAGCATATGTCTCATCATAGTCAATACCTTCTTCTTGATTATAGCTTTGAGCTACTAGACGTGCATATTGTTGCGTGTGAATGAGCCATTCTCATCTAACTTATTTCGGAACACCCATTTAGTACCAATGATCAGATGATCAATAGGTCTGGGAACAAGTTCCCAAACTTGATTCCGTTCAATCTGGTTAAGGTCCTATTGCATAGCAGAAATCTAAAATTCATCAGAAAATGCTTCTAAAACATTTTTAGGTTCAATTTTGGAAATAAAAGCAACATTTGCTATTACCAATTATCTTGAGCTGGAATGAGTGCTTACGTCTTTTGACACATCACCGATTACAAGTTCTTCGGGATGGTCTGGTGTAAATCGTATACGTTTCGACAAAATTTCCAGATAAAACATGGAGGTTTCTTCTGTTGTGGGAGTTTCTTCTTCAATTGTCTTTTGACATTTAGCTCAACGAACTTGACGTTGATTGATTCTTCAACAATAAGTGATTTCTTGTTGAATACTCTATATCCTTTGCTTTTTGTCGCATATCCCAAGAAAATTCCTTCATCAGCTTTTTTATTAAATTTTCCTAAGTTATCTTTCGTATTCAGAATGTAACATCTGCATCCAAAGACCTTGAAATTGCTGATATTAGGAGTTCTATTAAACCAAAATTCATAAGGAGTCTTTTTAGAGATCGGTCTAATAAGAAGTCTATTCAATACATGGCATGCTGTATAGACAGCTTCTGCCCAAAAGTACTTAGAAAGATTATACTGATTAAGCATAAACTTTGGCCATATCATCGGAAGTTCTGTTCTTTCTTTCTACAACTCCATTCTGCTGAGGAGTTCTGGGGCAAGAGAATTCATGAGATAATCCATTTGAATTGCAGTAAGATTTGAATTCATGGTTATCGAATTCTCCTCCATGATTACTTCAAACATGAGTAATCATGAATTCTTTCTCATTTTGTACCTTCTTACAGAAAGATACAAACTCAAAAAAGGCCTCATTCTTATTTGCAAAAAAATAAACCCAAGTATATTGTGAATAGTCATCGACTATCACGTAAGCATAAAGTTATCTACCAAGAATGGCGACTCTTCTTGGTCCAAATAAGTCCATATGAATTAATTACATGGGTCTAGAGGTACTTACAGCGTTTATTGATTTGAAAGATGATCTAGATGCCTTATTCTTCTCTCAATCAGCACATATCAAATCTTTCTTGAAAGTTATTTTAGGTAAGCCTCTTACCAGTTTCTTGGTGGACAATCTTGCAATCGTGTCCGTGTTTGCATGACCAATACGCATATGCCAAATCCAGCTTTTATTTTATGTTGTAAACAGACACTTTCCTGTATTTTTAGTCTTTTCTGACAAATATAAAGCATATATGTTGTCCTCTCTTATTTCCTCAAAAGAAATTATTTCAGAAGTTTTATCATAAATAAAACATTTATTCTTAACAAAATTTATTCCATAACCATGATTAGCTAACTGACTGATGCTCAACAAGATATGTTTTAAATCTGTTACTAAGCAAACATTTTTAATAATAGGAGAGGGAGAGATACCTATGTCACCAATGCCAATGATATTACCTTTAAGATTGTTTCCAAAGGAGATATAGCATTCTTTCTTCATCGATAGAGTTGCAAACAATTTGTCGTCACCTGTCATATGCCTAGAGCAACCACTATCGAGTATCCTACTTGCTTTTAGTGGGATGAAGAGGGTCCACCTATAATACAAGTTGAAGATGTAACCTTTGGTACCCACTTTCTCGAGGGTCCTGATGTGTTAGCTTTTGGAACCCACTTATACACATTCATATCTACTAGCTTTCTAATCTTACACTGTGGTGACACATGTCCTTTTAATCTACAATAATGACATGCATATAAGTTTTTGAAACATTATGTGCATTCTTAGTGTGTGGAATCATATACATATAAGCATGATTTCTAACATTACCAGTCGTGTTGTTAGTGTGGTGTTTGTGTTTAGCCTTTTGACTAGTGTTAATCTGAGCAGATGGACTAGTGACTTGTTTGCCCAGTTTAGTCTCTAACTTTTTAGAGTTGTCATTAGCTTCATTTAATTGGTTCGTGAGTGCATCTATTCTTCGAGTAGCAATGTTATACTTCTTCTTCTCTAGTTCATAGAGATTGTTAAGTTTTGTATTTTCTTGATTTACTTTTTCAAGCTTTTCAAGATAATCATGCAGACTCAGCCTTAAAAAAGTAATCTCATTGGTGTCAATAGAGGAATCTTTAATATCTTCTAAGATCCTAAATTGCTTTAAAAATTCAGACTGCACAAATCTTAGCTCTTTCTTAGCATTTTTTACATGTCTATCATTTTCTTCTGATCGGCCAATAGATCAGAAAAAGCCTCACATAATTCATCAAAAGAAAATTCTTCATAGAAAGGGTTATTTATTACCTTAGCATCTGTAGCCATGAAGCATAGGTTTGCTGAGCTCCGAGAGTTGTCTTGTTCTTCAGAGTCACTAGCTAGCTTTCACACCAGATACTAGTGTTTGTATAGTTTTTGGTTGTTGACCTTCTCTTGCTTGTCTGATCATGTCTAATTGTTTGATCGCGTCTGCTTCCTTTTCTTATAACAGGGCAATCCTTATTTATGTGACCAGTTCTTTTACAGCTGAAATAGATCGATTATTCGTCATCTTTGAAGTCCTTCTTCTTCTTTTTTAACTTCTCGTGTCTGAGGAATCTTCTGAAGTTTCTTGTTATCAGGGCCATTTGCTCGTTGTTCGAGTCGTCTGATTCACTCTCGTCGTCAGAGATTGTTTTGTGATTTGCCTTGAATGCTATTGCCTTCACTTTTGGGGGTTGATCTTCGAAATACTGAAGGTACAACTCATGTGTCATGAGCTTTCCAGTCAAGATTTTAAGACTCATTATCGAGAGAAAATTTTCTTCTATAATGGCCATTGCTTTTGGATTCCAGCTTTTTGGTAGTCCACGAAGAATCTTCCGAATCTTTTCAAGATCGCTGTAATCTTTACCACGGAAAGCTAGAAGATTAACAATATCTAAAAATCTAGTAAACATAGCAGTAATAGTCTCATTAAGCTTCATTTTGAATGCCTCATATTCTTGTGTAAGTCATGAGATTTTAGATTCCTTCACTTATGAAGTACCTTCATGAGTAACCTCAAGAAGTTTCCAAAACTCGTTGGCCCTGGCACATGTAGAGACTTTATTGAACTCATTTTTATCAATAGCAAAGAATAAAGTATTGATGGCTTTTGCATCAAGACTAGCATGTTTTTTCATTGTCGGTGTATCAATCAAATGGTTTGTCAACTAGAATATCATCTATCATAATAGGTAGAGGTTTCCTATAACCATTGACGACAATCGACCATAAATCAAAATCAAGTGACTTGAGAAAAAAGCTCATCCGTGTCTTCCAGTACGTGTAATTTGTGCCATCAATAAACGTGGCCTATTGGTTGACTGACCTTCACCGTTGCTTGGAAATAGGGATTCCATATCTCAAGGAGTGTTAATTCCGTCGAGAGAAACCCGCTCTGATACCAATTGTAGGAACAATGGCACCTCTAGAGGGGGGTGAATAGAGTGCTGTGGAGAATATTTAGCAATTAAAAAAAATTAACTCTAAGAAGGTGAAGCAATATATATATTTAATAATTGCAAGTCAGTAAAAATTAGGACGAGAAAGCAATACGCAAAGACAGTAGATTTATACTGGTTTCGCTCTATGAGGACTTGTCCAGTCTCGAGTCTCGACCTAATATTTGAATCTACTATTTTGGATAGAGATTACACCACGTGTTTTGTACCGAAGAACACGCCAACTTTACCACCGTCGTGTTTTTATTCGAAGCCCACGAACAAACTTCAATATCTTTTTGAAGAAAGCTTTTATATTCCAAGCTTGTACAACTCGAAAACTCCTACTCGGAAACCTCCGGCACTTAAAAGAATTGAGTTGACTTGGAGATTTGCAGTTTAAAGTTTTGGGAATAGATAAGGAAGCTTAGAAATGAATAGAGAAGATGAAGATTGAAGGAATGAATAGAAATGAAAATTTCTTCTCTATTTATAGGTTTTTGTAGGACAGAGTTTGGGCAGAACTCGGTACCCTAACGTTCAAAATTTAAACGTTGGAGATCCACAAGAATAGGTAAAGCTTCTGACCAGGAGTGATTTGGTCTAACTAGTTCGGTCCGAGTTCGGGCTGAACTCTGGCTGAGTTCGGTTAGCCTAGTTCCTGGGCAGTTTTGGTGTAAAAAATGGTTTGGTTTAGGAATTGATTTATAAATAGATTTAGTTTGGTTTTAGGATAGAATAAAGATGGGTTTGGTTTAGGATTGAATCAAGGATAGACTTCTAATTGCCAGTGATCCCGATTCACAGATATTCTAGACTCAATGAATAGAAAAATACCAAATAAATATAAAATCTCAGAGACGACGCAATCTGCATTCTTCGTTTCTTTTCATATCGAGATCGAACATTCAGACACTTATCGAAATCTGTTTGACTATGGCTAAATGTGCCAACACCTTCCTAATCCCAAATTCTGATTGTTGGCTTCTTTTGTTATATGCTCGTTTGGTTCCCGTTATTAAGATATCGAATGTCCGTCGATCAAATTAAGTTACTGACAACTATATTAATTGACATCTTTTATCCTTAAGTAGTACTACTCAACTTTATTTGTCATATTCGATATAATCTACTTGTAGGGTTTACATGACAATCCTTGTGAGCACTTTAAGGGGATATCATCAACCCGACGTATCGGGACATGGATTCCTTTTATAATCAATAGTCCATCATACAAATAATGTTATTACCCAATTCATAGAGGTTGTTGACCCATAATAAAAATCACTCTTTTATGAGTCAAAGTAATCCACACTGTATATACATGTCTGTTATTATATCTGAATTAAGAGCACAAACATCCATATAACAAAGGTGTTTGTTCTCTTATGTAGTCAGTACAAAGAGAACAACCTCAAGTGGCCCTGTTTAATACACACAAAGTGTACTAGTGTAAACCTATAGTCAAGATAGATTAAATTATACAGCAACCTTGCCAATGGATTTTCCAAGTCCATCTAGGTTGTGAACTATTTATATATTAGGGAACTGATAATATAATCTTCTGTGTAATACCATACACCATATTATCTACAATATAGAATATAAGATAATTGTATTAACACTTGCAACAAATACAATATGCAAACTTTTGCCAACATGATTCAAATTCAAAATTTAAGAAAATAAAGTTAATACAAAAGTGATGCATTTAGTGTATAACCCTAACAGTGGAGGCTGTGCTTCTAGACGTCTTCGAGATTGTGCTTTTGAGGCGTCTTGGGTCAACAACTCTTTAATTTCTACTACTTCGTGGGACTCGAGAAGTGATGACTAAAGATTTAGTCATAAACCTAAAAAATGAGATTCATTGTGATCAATACGAGATTCATCTAATTAACTCGGAGCCTTTGACTAGCTGCCACTTGGTGTGTGGGTTTGACCACACACAGCCTATAAATTAGGGTATTTTTAGGTCACAACTTATTCTTGCTTTCCTTATCTATCACTTTATGTCAGAGATAATGCTATACTCTGATGAATGTGAGTCTTCTCCTTGGCAAGCTTGGCAGAACTTGTGCCAGTCGGATTGCAGAACACTTTGTTCACAGAAGTAGCAAGCTTGATGAAGGAGTCTTGAAGAAGAACTCTGCTGACTATGGACGGAGTTGTCCCTGTTCAGGCAACGTGCTAGCTGTACTTCGATGCAAGACGACGCTGAGTGCTAAGATGTTGAATACAGGGACTTGGATTTATTGCCATTTCTATCCATGTTCGGTCGGCGTTTAGGAGCTGCACCGAGAAAAGTCCCTATTCTCATCGAGAAAAGGAACTTTTCTTAGCATGTATTATGAAATTCTTGTTAGGCTTGCACTTTGTATGTTGTGCTTTTACGTATGCTGTACTTTGTATGCTGTGCTTTTGTACACAATGCTTTTATATGTTGATTAGGTAGATTGCTTTACTTATCTAATCATGAACATGAAGAATCTGGATAGAAATCCACTATTTTATAATTATGACTTATTAATAAATAATCTCCTTTACACACTTCTCTCCCATTATTGTGCTTTTCTCGGTGCTATTTGTTTGGTGAGTAGCTGTTCTGCGATTTTATCTTCTTTTATAGATGTTGCACTTTTTTCTTTTCATGCTTCTACATTTAGGAAACCTAAACCTAATTTTTCCTCATGATCCCTGCCGTAGACAATATATACCCTCTATTCTCTGGTCGTCATATGTATCCTAAGAAGAACATCTTTACCTAATTCATTCAACATGAGAGGAGAGAACGAGAGGACATCCAAGAAAAGAAAAGGTTGGGAGATTGTCGCCCACACGACGTCCAACCCAAGGAAAGAATGTGTACAAAAGATCTTAGGTTCGTTGACTGCTCGAGGTTGCTGAAAACTGTTGTCTTCTTCTGATCGTAGATATAATTCGTTAATTCTAGTTTTTGCCTATGAAGGGTTAGATCACATTTTAAATCCGTTAACTTTCTATTGATCAATACGCACACAAATCCGTGGCCCTGAAAATCCTCACTTCCATCAATTGGTATCAGAGACGATGTTGGATCTATGTATCGATTGATACATCTATATTGACCAATAAAAATTGTGTCGAATAATAGTCGGTAGATGTAGATCTATTCTGACTCGATTTTACAGGCATCTTAGATCCAACTATTATAGTCAAATTCATGTTCTATTTGTGTTGTTTTAAATCACGGACATGTCATGGTGGTTGTTGTTGTTCATAGATGTAACTAAAATCACGAGTGTTGATCGTGCTTATTTATTTATTTATTTTTAGTCAAGATTATGTGTGAACTCCTTCGGAAGGCATATAATTGATGTAATTTTAAATTTTTTGGTATATCGTGACGGCGATTGTGGCTGTTTATAATGTGAGACGAGATGTTGGTTTTAAGTAATCCGGAGGCAGACAGATGTGGGACGAGATACTGTAATTTATGGCCTGTCCTAAATTTGTTAAAAGTAAGCCCACATTAATAATGGTCAACATGGACATGAATCAACTAGTAGAAAAATCCTCATTGTTAAATAAATAAGTGGAAGGGGGAATTTATTTAATATAAATCCCATGGTCTCCATTACTGATTCTGGGGGCCATTGTCGTGAATGATTCTTCAGAGATCCCTGAAGCGGAAGATAACGTGGGACTTAACGAAGCTAATCACGTTCGAGGTTTCCACCTTCACTCGCGGCATCGCCTCTGCCCACTTAGAGAAGTAGTCAGTGATAGCGAGGATAAATCGGTCCTTTAGAGGATGGAGGACTAATTGGTCCGATGATATCTATTTTTCATGCTTCGAATGGCCAAGCCGCAACCATAGGGTGTAGGAACTCGGAGGGTTGATGGATAAAGTCAGCATGAAGTTGACATACTCGGCATTTCTTAGCATAATCAATAGCATCTGTCATCATGGTGGGATAATAGTAGCCCATATGCCGTAGTCGGTCCTACAGCTTAGAATCGAGTTGGTGAGCTTCGCAAGTACCATTGTGCACCTCCCGGAGTACTTCTTTTGCTTTGGCATTAGATAAACACTGAAGGAGGAGTCCGTCGTATGAACGATGATACAACATCATAGTAGTTGTGCCATAGTAGAACTAGAGTGAGCGTCTCATAATAGAAGTAAATTCTTTCGAGTCATCAGGTAGGATTCTATTGACTACAAAGTCTATGAATAGGAATTGCCAGTCTCTAGTTGTAACATATATGCCCAAATGTTTGTGATATATTTTTAATTTTTAATTTGATTAGTTTATATTTAATTTTTCTAGGATCATAGGAGTTGTGACTAAGCCCACAGGAGACTTTTGACCATCTTGTGGTCACATGATCTCTAGACAGGGTTTATAAGCATGCTATAGCTATATTATATTTTTCTATAATTTTTAGACATTTTTAGATATTTATTTATTAAAGATATATTTATTTTATTGACTTTCATGATTAACTATAAGGTCATTTGGGACCATTTTGAGACAATTTATTTTTATTTAGGTTCTAGGAGGTTAGAAATACTTTCTAGAATTTTTCTGGATTTTTTTAGAATTTTTGGGAATTTTTATATAATAAAACCTATAGAAATTATATTTTATAGGCTTTAGAAATTTACTGTGAGTTCACATGATGATATTTTGTGTTAAAATATTTTATTTAGATTCTAGACACTTAGAATTTTTTTTTAGAATTTTCTAGAATTTTTCTGGATTTTTCTGCAATTTATTTTGATTTATTTGGACTTAAAATAATTTTTAAATGATTTTCTGAATTAAAATAATTAATTACCCAGAAATTCACCCAGGGGGGCCCACCTGTCGGCGCCCAGGCTGAACCGCCTCTCTCTTTCTCTCTCCTATATATATTATTATATTTGAAACCCTAATTAAATTTCAGCCGCCTTTTTGAGAGAGAGTTCTAGTAGAGATCTCGACTTCCCGAGACGATTGCCGTCAACTCCTACGTGATTTTAGCGTGCCATTTTTTTATTGGATTCGTCTCTAGGTAAACATTGAATATATAATTTATTTTCGTATATATTATTTCTAAATTTCTGGAAAATTCGTAGAGTGTCTGTTGTCCGAAACTTGACACGTTTCGGTGTTTTCGAGATTCCGGGAGAACCAGAAATCGAAAACATGAAACGTTTGAAGTTTCGGAAAGCTAACACAGAGCTCTACGGCATATATTTTTTTTCTAGAAATTAGTTCGTTCATCTAGTATTTTAGTTATTCTGTTGAACTCAGAATTGATCGGTTGATCACCGTTTTGGTCACAATTAGCCATAACGGCGATATCTTTTGACCAAAGCATGATTTTGCGGCATGATTGATTCCAGTGTACTCGTGGTGCTACAATCTAGCAAGGTACACTTCCAAAATCTAGATTTCACAACGTTTGACTAAATAGTCAACGGTATGCCTCGATTTGCGTGCCATGGTTCCCAAAATTGGAAACATGACTTTTGATGGGCAAACTTGCATGTTTAGATTATATTCAATTTATTATTAGATTAAATTAGGTTTTTAAGTGAATTATTCCAAAATTAATTATTATTAGATTAGTAACCCAACTAGCCACTATTTTATGAATTTAGAACTAGAACGTTAGAATTGATTTATAGTTTTCGTGTACGGTTCATGGTGAGATATGTGTTATAGGTTGCCAGCTCCTAAATCGGCATCCCCTCATCCTCGACTTGTGACTACGGTTTGTGCAAGGACCATAGGCAAGATACCTTGCCTTCCTCTACAGTTTAATTTTATGTTTATAGTTTTCATGTTATTAGTGTACTATCATAGATACTATACTTGTTATAGATTGTACATGATTCATTAGATTTCTTGTCTACTTACTTTATCTAGTTTCTATATGCCATGTTCACCAGTTTATGGTCATGCTCGATTTGACAGTATAGTTATACTGGACTTGACCGTGTCTTGACTGAGTCGTACATTGTCTCACCAGTACCTTGCTTGAGTCGTGTCATAGAACGAGTACGTGTAATTGAACTGCTAAATCCTTGTTATTGTTTCCTTGGCACCAGAGAGTCCACTCGGGACGAGGGTGTTTGCCTTGGTCTGATTACATCCGCGAGTCCACACTCGGGACGAGCATGTCGATTATTTGCACCAGAGAGTCCACACTCGGGACGAGCGTGTTGACTTGACTTACACCAGAGAATCCACACTCGGGACGAGGGTGCCTTGCCGTGAACTAACCAAAGAGTCCATGTGAGACCCGTTTCACTGTATCGATATTTTATATGAATACGTGTTTATTTGAGCCGTATTTCATATTTATCGATTTGCGTAATATTTTAAAATTTTCCTAAGTATAGGATTTCATGACTTGGGTTAACTTGGATTTGGTTTTATTTGGTTCGGTTCCACTTTGACTTGGTTTGGTTTAGTTTGGTTCTTTATGAGATGAGGTGTATGGCTTAGATTTAGTGGAGAGGAATGAATGGTGGAGATTGCTTGGGCTTGTTATATAAGCCACTTTTTCTCTCTCCCTTCTCATTCACCCTCATTCATTTCTTTTCCACCAAACCCTAGCCATTAGGGAGAGAGGCAAGTACACCTTGCCGAACCTTGAACAAATTTACTTTTGATTGTTCCATCTTCTTTCTTGCATGATTCTAAGCATGTTTAGAACTTAGAGTTTTTGATTTTACCGGGTGGATTCTTGTAGATCTGAGTTTATATTATTTTTGAATTTCTTGGGTTTTGATCTGCTAAATCTTGTTATTTTCAAGTTTTAATGGTTCCATGTTGTAGAGAATCTCGTTCTACCCCATTTTGACCTATGGAAGTTCGGATTTAGGCTCCGGATAATGGAGTTATGGAGCTTGAGGACTTGGCTCTCATGGTGTTCTTCTTCTCTGAAATTTTGGAGAAGATGAACAGTGCTTGACTTGACCGCATGAATATTCATGCGGCAAGTGTTCTATCCAGCCGCATGACTGAAAGTTCTTGAGCCGCATGAGAGTCGGACTCACTTAGCCGCATAACTCGCTCAATTCCTAGCCGCATAAGTTCTGAACTCTGCAGCTGTATGCGCCATTCCCGCTGGCCGCATGGGACTTACTTGACCCAGCCGCATGAGGACTTCACCCTGAGCCGCATGAACTCTAGCACTTATGGATCGCATAGGCCCTGATCACTAGAGCCGCATGAGCGTGCAGTTCCGGCCGCATGAGCCTGTATTGACCTAGCCGCATGAGCACTCTTTCCTTCTAAGCCGCATAGACTCCAATGCTCCTGGCCGCATAGGCTCGGTTTCCTTTCAGCCGCATGCGCCCTTTGCCCTTGCAGTCGCACATGCGCCCACCACATCGAGCCGCATGGAACCCCACTCCTTTCCGGCCGCATGTACCTGATTGGCCAGCTAGCCGCATAGACCCATTCCTCCAGCCGTATGAGTTTCATATCTTCCAGCCGCAGGCGCCCTTGCTCCCTTCCAGCCGCATGCGCCCCTTGTCTTGGCCGCATGGGATCTAGTGACCCTGGCCGCATGCGCTCTTCTAATTGGGCCGCATGAGTCTTACCCTTTCCTGACCGCATATGCTTTAGCCGCATGGCCCTCCTATTGCCCTGAATATTGATTTAGATATTTTACGCCTATTTTATATCCTTACGCCTTTTTCCCGAACTTGAAAATCCCGATTTAATTGACATGATTGAAATGACAATTGTACCTGGCATGGTGTGACCAAGAACTGACATGCATGATAACTTGACCTGATAACTTGACCTGCTACACATGACTTGATAGTGACCCTGAGCCGCAGGGCTCCTTCCTGTGCCTTGTCCTGCTATTTAATTGTTGTTATTATTATTAATTCTCTATTGTTATTTTATCTTTAATGATGACTTATGTCTTGTAACCTCAGCATAACTTGAGTCTTCTGATTGAATGCTTGTACTATACTGTCCGGCACATGTACCCTAAACACGACAGTGACCCGTAGTGGTGCACTCTTGATTAATGACCTGACATGACCTGATAGTGGCCCGTCATGGCGCATTCTTGACCAGTAAACTTGACATGATAATGACATGATAGTGGCCCGCCGTGGCGCACTCTTGATATGATAACCTGACATGATTATCTCGAATAGCTGTTGCGACGGCTACCTGACATGACATGACTTGTATAAGTAACCTGACACCGTGGGCGATTGTGCTTGTACAAATAATCCAGTCCTGTCTTGCATCATGTCTAGGAGGGGACTCCTGAGTACCACGGTCAGGAGTACCTACTGAAATGAACTAAGATTAACGACTAGTATAATTCATTAGACATGAAGAGATGTTCCCCAGTTACAGGCGATCCCGTTATCCCGGCCGCAAATGTTTGGACTTGTAGCCTGCCGACGAGTAGGGCACATTTCCAGCCCACTGTCATGTGGGGCACTCTTGATTGTCACTTAAAATGATTGAACTCTCTAAATTGTCACTATAATGATTTCTTGGATAACCTGGATAGCTGCAGGGCCTGTGACTACTTGGAGCATCTCATTGCATCTTGCTAGTAACTAGGATTGTGATAACCCTAGTTAGTTAACGTAGAAAGCCGTAGGCAATGATTGGCCGTGATTGATTGGATGGAGTCTAGCCCAGTATAGTATTGTCTAGAAGTGATTGATTGCAAGATTGTGCTAGAATGATTGTCACTCCAGATTGTTACTATAATGATTGTACTCTATTGTCACTCTAGCGTATTGTACTCCCCATTACCTCTTTTATTATTGTACTCTTCACTTGAATGATCTGTCTAGTCTTGTCTTGATCTTGTACTTGATTGTTACATGTCCTGATTTCTTATATTTATCTTGCCGATAAATGGTAGGAGAAACCAAGTTCTGTTCAGACGAAGGGTTACGACCCCGGTCCTTGTTTGGTTTACGGGTTGTAACCTGGCTATCTGAATAGTCCCATGGTTATCTCATCGTATATCACCTTTCCAGTCTAAGTCTTGTTTAGATCCAGTTCCTAATTGTTTCCAGGATAATGGTTGCAATGATTGTCACCTTAACATGTTCTCCAGTTTACTTTATGTCAAATGATGATTTACTTACTGTCTTCCTATGTTCGGAATAAGTATATTGGTACTGCACAAATCTCGATCCTCCCTTACTTATTGCTTGCTTTGTTTACTAATAATTGCTGGTTTTAAGTTCATAAGTTTGGCCTCCTTTGTGGTACTTGCTATTTGGGGTCTGACCCCACTGGTTTTGCATGGCCAGATTCTGATAGAAGAGCCCGAAGGATCTACCGTACCATCTACTCGACGGTGACCAGCCGGAGCACCAGAGTGCCTCAGTGGGTTTCTTCTTCATTCTTCCGCTGATATGTAAATTCTCCTCTTGTAACGTTTAGCCCCGAGCACGTGTTTAGCTCGTGTTTCGGTATTTTCCGTGATATTGTAGCCTACGGGCATAAACATGATATGTGTATTCTAGACTATAGCTAGTCCTTATCATGTACGACTAATACTCTAGCTAGTCCTCAGTTCTGTGGTACTAGCTTCATGATCATTCATGTATATATGGTTCGGAACGCCTTACTATTGTATGTATGATGATCGTACTCTTGCTCTTGTATAATTACCTGTGATTGAGATACCTAGGATTGTTAAACCATAGGAGTGACTGATGGCTTGTAGAGTAACCCCCATGTCTTGACAGCTTATACGTGATTTCAGAGTATTAACGTACTTTGGGATTGCGTAGCTGGCTATGTCTGCCCCCGCTCTCCGGTATTCTGGTTCTGGGGCGTGACAGTCCACACTCGGGACGAGGGTTAGTACTAACCAGAAAGTCCACACTCGGGACAAGGGTTAGTGATTAGTTTAAACCTGCGAGTCCACTCGGGGCGAGGGTTTGGTATTTTCTTGATCTCGTGTTCGCTTGTTCATTCAGCAGTTCAGTTACGTGTAGTTGTTCTTGTATTCCAGTTCATAGTCACCTGTCACTAGCAAATTGTCGTTAGTCACTTGTTAGAAGTTTGGTCGTAGTCTCTTGCCATGTTAAGTGTCGTTTCTCGTTATATCCTATTTATATATTATCATGCATGATTAAACTACTAGATAGGCATGTTTATATGTATCTTGCTATGTCCTCTGAGGACCTGATGATCTCTTCAGGTTTAGCGACTGCATGGAGTTAGTTAGCAGAGCGGGATGGTAGAGGGTTGCGATGTATGATACAGGTATTAGTCAGTAATTTTACATTGTTATCCTTTCGTGCTTTACATTCCTTATCATGAGTTATCCTGCTTATTGATTTAGTTTAGAGACTCTTGTTGTTTTCCTTGGAGTCTCATCTGACATATATGCTAGTGGGCTACAGACCACGACACATAGTGTTCATTCATGTTTCGTACACTTATTGTAGATTTGAGATATAGATTTGTTTTGCCATGATTTGGCACTAAACTATAGCCTTGACAGAGTTTACGTATTCGAGAGGGGCTGGAGTCCACTCGATATGTAGCTGGCTTGCTCACGTGCTTGCATCCAAAAAGCGGGTACGAGTCGTGACATATTTTTTTGGTGGCCCATGCAGGTCAGAGCATATCGTATCGGTTATATAACTGTACTGATACGAGCCTGCGACTATGACTAAACCTTAGAAACCTCAATCCACTCTGCCTTGAAAATTCTCTTAGAAATTTCTCTACCACCTTTGAAACCTCGTATTCGTTCTCGATTATTCTCCCTTGCCCACCCGTACCATTGATTCTCGTCCCTTCCTATTTCGGGGTAACGAATGATCGTGTTGTCTAGAATTCATCAGAGATTCCTAAGTTATTGTATAATATTGCTTGACTATTGAATATTTGGTTGTTTATAGATATGAGGGATTATAGATGCCATACGCCGTAGATATCTGTTGGTGGAATCGTTAGCAACTAGTTAGAAGGTTATAAGATTTTAGTGACCGTATTTTGAGGAGTAGTGTGACTAAAGGTGGGTAGAAGTCCTCAAGTATTCAGAGTTATAAAAAGACTAGAGAAGGTCATAAAATATTTTTGAGAAATTAAATTTGAGAAGATTAAGGTAATAGTAGACTTTGATTTTTAAGGAATAGTTATGAATTAGAATTTTGAGGACGAAATTATTTTTAAGGTGGGTAGATTTGTCACTCCTCTTCCCAAAATTTTGTAATATATTTTTTGTTTTTTATTTGATTAGTTTACATTTAATTTTTCTATGATCATAGGAGTTGTGACTAAGCCCACAGGTGATTTTTGACCATCTTGTGGTTACATGATCTCTAGATAGGGTTCATAAGCATGCTATAGCTATATTATATTTTCCCATTTTTAGACATTTTTAGATATTTATTTATTAAAGATATATTTATTTTATTGACTTTCATGAATTACTATAAGGTCATTTGGGACTATTTTGAGACAAATTATTTTTATTTAGGTTCTAGAAGTTTAGAAATATTTTCTAGAATTTTCTAGAATTTTTCTAGATTTTTTTAGAATTTTTGGGAATTTGTATATAATTAAAACCTATAGAAATTATATTTTATAGGTTTTAGAAATTTACTGTGAGGTCACATGATGATATTTCATGTTAAATTATTTTATTTAGATACTAGACACTTAGAAATATTTTCTAGAATTTTCTAGAATTTTTCTGGATTTTTCTGCAATTTATTATGATTTATTTGGACTTAAAATGATTTTTAAATAATTTTCTGAATTAAAATAATTAATTACCCAGAAATTCACCCGGGGGGCCCACCTGTCGGCGCCCAGGCTGAACCGCCTCTCTCTCTCTCCCCTATATATATATATATATTGTATTCGAAACCCTAATTAAATTTCAGTCGTCTTTTTGAGAGAGAGTTCTAGTAGAGATCTCGACTTCCCGAGACGATTGCCGTCAACTCCGACGTGATTTTAGTGTGCCGTTTTTTTACTAGATTCGTCTCGAGGTAAACTTTCTGAATATATAATTTATTTTCATATATATCATTTCTAAATTTCTGGAAAATTTGTAGAGTGTCGGTTGTCCGAAACTTGACATGTTTTGGTGTTTTCGAGATTCCGGGAGAACCAGAAATCAAAATCATGAACCGTTTGAAGTTTCGGAAAGCTAACACAGAGTGTACGACATATACTTTTTCTAGAAATTAGTTCATTAATCTATTATTTTATTTATTCTGTTGAACTCAGAATTGATCGGTTGATCACCGTTTTGGTCACGATTAGCCATACGGCGATATCTTTTGACCAAAGCATGATTTTGTGGCAGGATTGATTCCACTGCACTCGTGACGCTGAAATCTACCAAGGTACACTTCCAAAATCTAGAGTTTACAGTATTTGACTAAATAGTCAACGGTACGCCTCGATTTGCATGCCATGGTTTCCCAAATTGGAAACACAACTTTTGATGGCCAAACTTGCATGTTTAGATTATATTCAGATTATTATTAGATTAAATTTGGTTTTTAAGTAAATTATTCTAGAATTAATTATTATTAGATTAGTAACCCAACTAGCCACTATTCCATGAATTTAGAACTAGAACATTATAATTGATTTATAGTTTTCGTGCACGGTTCATGGTGCGATATATGTTATAGGTTGACAGCTCCTAGATCGGCATCCCCTCCTCCTCGACTTGTGACTACGGTTTGTGCAAGGACCACAGGTAAGATACCTTGTCTTCCTCTGTAGTTTAATTTTATATTTATAGTTTTCATGTTATTAGTGTATTATCATAGATACTATATTTGTTATAGATTGTAAATGATTCATTAGGGTTCTTGTCTACTTACTTTATCTAGTTTCTATATACCGTGTTCACCAGTTTATGGTCTGGCTTGTTTTGACAGTGTAGTTATACTGGACTTGACCGTGTCTTGACTGAGTCATACCTTGTCTCACCAGTACCTTGCTTGAGTCGTGTCATAGAACGAGTACGTGTAATTGAATAGCTAAATCCTTGTTATTGTTTCCTTGGCACCAGAGAGTCCACTCGGGATGAGGGTGTTTGCCTTGATCTGTTTACATTCGTGAGTCCACACTCGGGACGAAGATGTCGATTATTTGTACCAGAGAGTCCACACTCGGACGAGGGTGTTGGATTGACTTGCACCAGAGAGTCCACTCGGGACGAGGGTGTTTACATCAGAGAGTCCATACTCGGGACGAGGATTTTATACTTGCACCAGAGAGTCCACACTTGGGACGAGGGTGCCTTGCCGTGAACTAATCAGAGAGTCCACACTCGGGACGAGGGTTAGTACCAACCAGAGAGTCCACACTCGGGACGAGGATTAGTGATTAGTTCAAACCTGGGAGTCCACTCGGGGCGTGGGTTTGGTATTCCATTGATCTCGCATTCGCTTGTTCATTCAGTAGTTTAGTTACGTGTAGTTGTTCTTGTATTCCAGTTCATAGTCACCTGTCAGTAGCCACTTGTCGTTAGTCACTTGTTAGCAGTTTTGTCGTAGTCTCTTGCCATGTTAAGTGTCGTTTCTCGTTATATCCTGTTTATATATTATCATGCATGATTAAAACTGCTAGATAGGCATGTTTATATGTATCTTGCTATGTCCTCTGAGGACATGATGATCTCTTCAGGTTTAGCGACTACAGGGAGTTAGTTAGCAGAGCGGAATGGCAGAGGATTGTGATGTATGATACAGGTATTAGTCAGTAATTTTACATTGTTATCCTTTCGTACTTTACATTCTTTATCATGAGTTATCCTGCTTATTGATTCAGTTTAGCGACTCTTGTTGTTTTCCTTGGAGTCTCATCGGACATATATGCTAGTGGGCTATAGACTATGACACATAGTGTTCATTCATGTTTCGTACACTTATTGTGGATTTGAGATATAGATTTGTTTTGCCATGATTTGGTAGTATACCATATCCTTGATAGCATTTACGTATTCGAAAGGGGCTGGAGTCCACTCGATACGTAGCTGACTTTCTCACGTACTTGTATCCAAAAAGCTTGTACGGGTCATGACACTAGTGTCAACATTAGCATCTGTCTGTACAGAGTAGGTCAAACACAAGCATAGGTTATTCTTTGGGCAAACAAATTCTCGACCCATCACAGTGCCGTAGTACTGGGTCTGGATGGGAGCTGCTAAAGAAGCGGCGACATCCACGAGGGCATCATCTTCCAGATTCTGCAATCGAGGTGTATGTTATATAAAGAACCATATAAAGGTGGAGATGGTATCAATTGCCGCTTTATGGTAAGGAACCAGATCCTCATGTCGGACTTCGTATTGGCCTCTGACCTGATTTCTTATCAACTTCAAGTCGCCACAAGCCTCTAGGTAATCGACACCTAATTCCTTAGCGAGCTGGAGTCTGATGATATGGGCATTGTACTCGACAACATTGTTGGGGCATGATTCCATAAGAGAATATGCATGATAAATGACTAAGCCTTTATGAGTGACCAGAACCACTCCTATTCTTACAATAATCTCGCTTTTGGGGCCTGTCCTTGAAGTAGGATCAAAGAATATTCTCTAAACGCTTTTGTGATCGTATTTGACTCTAAGACCTCGTTTGGAATCCCATCATAGAGCTTTGATATCTCCAAAACAGGATGAGCTGCCAAGAAATTGGCCAATGCTTGACCCTTAATCGCCTTATATGGGACGAACACAATCTTATAGGGCGACAACAGGATTTTCCATGTGGCTAACCTTGAGTTTAGTGCTCTAGGCTTGGTTATAAGGACTCCGAGGGGGTTGACCTTAGAGATAACATGGATTGTCTGTCGAGCTATATAGTGGCACATCATTTGCATAGTAAAGCCCATAGCAAGACACTCATTCTCAATAGTATTATACCGATGTTCAGCACCAATCATGGTCCTGCTCAGATAGTAGATTGCTTGTTCGTGGCCTTCATTGCTTTTCTAGGCTAGCAAGGCACCGAGAGAATGGTCCATGGGTCAGACATATAGTAAAAAGGGCTTCTCCACGACCGAGGCTACCATGACTTGGGCTGGTGAGATAATTCTTTATGTCATCGAACGCTTGTTGACATTCGTTGGTCCAGACATAAGAAACTTTCTTCTTTATTAGCTTAGTGAAAGGTTAGCATCGCCCGGAAAGATTTGTTATAAATCTTCAGATGTACACTAGGCGTCCTTGTAAGCCACGTAGCTCTCGAAGATACTTTGGTGGAGCCATCTCTAAGATGGCCTTGGTCTTCTCAGGGTTAATATGAATACCCTTAGCTGTAACAATGAAGCCCAAAAACTTGTCGCTGGAAATCCCCAGGAAAGACTTCGTCCGATTTATTTTTAGTTAATGTGCCCGCATTAAGTCGAACACTATCTTCAGGTCTTCCAAAAGGTCGGCCTTCTTTCGGCTTTTAATGGCAATGTCATCAACATATCATTCTACCATTTTAGAGGTATTTATGGAATATAGCACTCACAGGCTGTTGAAATGTCGCCCCATTGTTCTTTCAACCGAAATGAATTACTGTGTAATAATAGATTCCTTTTGGCGTCCGGAATGAGATGTGCTTTTCATCGTCGGGGAACATTTTGATCTGGTTGTAGCCCGAAAACATGTCCATAAAAGACAAACATTCGAAGCCACAAGTATTATCGATCATCATGTCCGTGATTGGGAGGGGAACTCGTCTTTTGGATAGGCCGAGTTAAGATCCCTAAAGTCTATGCAGACTCAAATCTTTCCATTTTTCTTAGTGACGGAAATAATATTTGCTACCTAAACTAGATGTTGCTCCTTGCAAAAGAAGCCACTGGTGATGAGCTTGTTCATCTCGATTTTAATAGCATCCATAACATCAAGACAAAAATGTCATTGTTGCTCTTTGATCGGTTTAGCACATGGCCGAATGTTCAGCTTATGCCTCGCAACCTGCGGGTCTAATCTTGGCATATCCTCATAGCTCCAGGCGAAGACATCAATATACTCTTGGATAAGTTGTATCAGAGATTCTCTTTCTTACCCTATCTGACTTTTGCTAATAAAGATGGGCTTAGGTGAAGACTTGTCTCCTAGCTTGATTTGTACGACCTCATCTTCAGTGAGAGGTTCTAGCTGTTCGAAGTGCCACTCCTATTGGATCCTAGGCATTGAGCCCAAGGTTCTTCTTTGAAGAATTCTAACATTTGGTCTTTATCCTCCACCGGAGGATTTACATAGGTCATATTAACCGACAGTACCCTCTTGAAGGCCTGACCGATGCTAGTATCAGAGTCCCAGGCTGAGGAATATGATGAGTAAAAGTTTATGCCGACATCAACTTTCGAACTCTCCAGAGTTGTCGAGGGCGTAACATAGACTAACCCCCGACGAGTACATTGGTAGTAATTTTGAGACTTTCTTTTTAGAACAAAAAGTAATAAGGGAAGGCGTCGGTCTTTACCATAGTTTAAGCCATTTCCACTATTCAAGTCGTAACCCATTTTCTGGATAAAGTGTTTGGCTTGAGCAGTATAATAGTAGATTTACATCTTGCCATTATCAGGTTCTGGCTCAATACGGGTATGTCTTTGGGGACGTTCAACCCGACAAAAGAAGATGGGTTCCTATTCTTTCTTTCTTGCAGGAACCATGAAGTAAGCCTCTCGGGATGGAACAATTTGGTTTATAATATGGGCAGTTATTACTTGTGTTTGTAACGTACCTAAAGCATTGTCCAATACATATATAGCATTATATTATGCACTAGAGTAATTCAAAGATAGCTTTCTATTAATAAAATATAGAATTTTATCCTGAGGGATTACATTGTAAAGAAGGTGCCTCAATATTGGTAGATATATAGTCTCCTAACTTTTCGTCTTGTGAGTACCGCAACAGCTACGGAAGAAGGTGGTGGAGCCTTTCGCCTTAGCTTGACTGCTAGAGGAGCTGGAGTCGGAGGGTACCACGTGACTTTAGAGTTGCTTCTTTAGCCTTTTGAGGCAACCTGACCCTGATAGGTTCTTGGGTCCTTACTGCAACTTGACAATTATGGGGGGCGGAGGCTTTCCATGACGCTTAGCCACAAAAGGAACTGATCTTTGAGGAGGCTTCCATTTTAGTCGGACTCTCAGGGGTTCTTTAGTCACTATTACAGTTTCTGCTATATCGTCTGCATCATTGTCATCATCGTCCCAGGGGACTAGTTTGTACAAATCAGCATCAGTACAGTATGCCCCAGTCCTCGAAAAGGAACGATGTCAGAAAACTCTATCTTGATGACCCCACTGCTGGCCATATAATTCATACATTGATGAAGGATGGAGGGCAAGATCATGTATTCGTGTATCTATAGACGTCCTAATAAGACGTTGTAAGATATATATGCATTAATGAGATAACATGTCACATCTGTTTAGAGATCACCTATCTGGCTCTTCAGATGGATTTTTCCTAAAGGATTGCTTTTTTCGATGTTAAAACCACTGATAGTGGTATTCAATGCGATCAATCGGTGCATCGGTATCCCCAAGTTCTGGAGTAAACCCTGGAGGATGATGTTGAGGGAAGAGCTATGGTCGATATAGATGCGATCGACCTTAATAGCACCAATGTATCATGTATAGTACATGGGTCTGTTATGCCTATTATTTTTTAGCAACATGTCTTGCTGAGTAAAGGTGATGTTCGGGATCGTCTCGACCGTACTGTGGCAATATTGGCTAGCGGTAGGAACTTCTTTATGCGGCTAGACTTGGCTGAGAAAGGATTCAGCATATTGTAGTGCCTCACTGAGGAAATCTCGTGTCTCTTTTGAGACACGGAGAAGCTCAGAGAGTGACAGCCTGGCTGGAGTATTGGTAAGTTGAGCCAGTATATCAAAGTTGTAGGGCTTGATTGCCCCTACCGTTGAGTCATTCCTTAAAGGTTTATCAAAGCGAACCTCCTTCTCCTTTTGTTTATCTGTTGCCGCAGGTTGAGATGGGCTTGCTTTTGGAGTATCGGGTGTGGTAGCCGGAGTAGGTGGTGGTGTATCTTCTTCTGGGCCGTATTGTCTTCCCACTGGTAAAAGGGACCAGAGCATCGTATGTTACATCATATATGGGCAAGATCGAGATAAACCCAAATAACTTCACCTTATCGCATTATAAGCGGGATCAGGCCCTGAGTATTGTCATAGGCTGATGCTTTGTTAACAACCTCCATGCTCGTCTTGGGGATTGGAACGATACCGTCTTGGGCTTCCGTCTTTGGGAAGCTGCCAAATTGGAGGGTCACCATGTTAGCAGTAACCGTCTTATCCTCGTAGTCAAGTGAGAGGACCTTGGCATCAATGAACATTTGAATTTGCCTCTTCAATATATGGCAATCACGTGTCGAGTGGTGGACGTACCGATAGTAGTGACAGTACTTAGGATTGTCTACCTTGTTCACTTCATCCGGACGCTTGGGAGGTAGGAGCTATAGCTTCTCTCCCTTTATTAGTACATTGAAGAGCTCCAGCACGTCTTCGTCTTTGAAGGAATAATTTTTCTTTGGTCTATGAATCTCTTCTGGTTTTGGGTTAAAAGATGCGGAACCTTTGGTAATGTTGACAGTCAGGGCCTGTTTGCCATTTCCCTCCTTTCTAGCGTTGGCAGTATTATTGCCCGACGGGCATTTTCCTTTGACTTCGAGTGTAGGAAATTTTACACCCAGCAAGCGTGCATTACGTGCATTCCTCTCAGCGCCATCGACACTGATAATAAATGGCTTCTACTCCGTGCACTGAGGAGGGTTGTGCAAAAGTTTGATTGTAGGAAGCATGTTTTTACAGCATGAGCCCATTAGCACAGGTTCAGGCACACCAGGTGGTAATCTCAAGGTCGCTTGATGGAAGCACTCGATGTAGGCACGAACGGGTCCCTTCTCTTTTTGAATAATGTCCATAAGAGCAGACATTGTCATGTCTATTCCCCGCCATGTTGGCAGTGACCGTCTTGTCCTCGTAGTGAAGTTAGAGGACCTTGACATCAATGAGCCTTTAAATCTGCTTCTTCAATATGTAGCAATCACGTGTGGAGTGGTGGACGTAACGATAGTAGTAACAGTACTTAGGATTGTCTACCTTGTCCACTTCATCTGGACGCTTGGGAGGTGGGAGCTGTAGTTTCTTGCCCTTTATTAGTACGTTAAAGAGCTCCAGTACGACTTCGTCATTAAAGGAATAATTTTCCTCTGGTCTAGTCATCTATGCCGGCTTTAGGTTCAAAGATGATGAACCTATGGAAATGTTGACAGTCAGGGCATGTTTGTCATTTCCATCCTTGCTAGTATTGGGTAAGATTATTGCCCAACGGGCATTTTCTTTTATCATTGAGTGTAGGAAAGTTCACCACCAGCAAGCGTGCATCACGAGTATTCCTCTCAGCATACTGTCGGCACTGATAGTAAATGGATTCCACTCCGTGCACTGAGGAGGGTTCTACCAAAGTTTGATTGTAGGAAGCATGTTTTTACGGCATGTATCCATTAGCACAGGTTCAGGCATACCAGGTGGTAACCTCAAGGCTACTTGACAGAAGCACTCGATGTTGACACGAACAGGCTCCTTCTCTTTCTAATCAATGTCCATGAGAGCAGACATTGTCATATGCATTCTCTCATCATAGAATCGCTTTAAATCGAGCAATTTGTATTCTACCCTCTATAATGCCCCTGGAATAGGCTTGAGAGTAGGGCGTCATCTTTTGGCAAATTCCTTAACATAATGTCACGACCCATACCCACTTTTTCGGATACGAGATGTGTCCAAGCTAGCCTACGCCGCAGAGTCGGCGGTAGAACGCTGTCAAGCCCGCAATAAATAAATGCTCAAAATATAATGTTTGCTGCTCATTAACATTTCTAAATTTGTGACAACATTTACAACATTTATAATTAAAGAAAATATAAGATTTTACAATTAATGAAAATGATACAACTGCTATCTATTTCTAAGTTTCTGTCTGCAAGAACACCCGTATCTCCCAAGCTAAGAGAATCCACGGCTAACCTGAAAAATATTGGTTTCCAGTCAGGAATGGAACAAGCACACAAACCGACGGCAATGCGAAACACAATAGAATTAACAAGACAGGAAAATAGCATATGAGAGATGAAAAGTAGAAAGATACTGATGACCTGGCACGGTGGAAAGGACAAGGAAAATAAATAAAAAAACTATCTATGTGGTGTGAAATATCTGTTTCGACATGTGAACAGCTAGGGGGTAAATCCGGCACCCTGCACGTGTCGTGTGCAGCTGCTATTCTCCACGAAAGACATGAGAGATAGTTCTGGGTAGTCCACATGTCTACTAAGATATTTCCCCTCCCGACTACTTCGTGTGACGAGCGTGTCAACAAGCAGCAAGACATTTGTATAAACAAGAAATGTAGAGACTACCATGAATCGAAAAGCAATCAGAAAGTGTACTTGCCTGGGGTCCTTGCTGGTGAAACCGATAATTCCATTGGATCCGGATTAGCCACATTGGCTAGGGTCGTAGGGTAGGATTCCAAGGTTGGCGAAATAAATATGAACATGATTAGCTACGATCGAAACTTTCTAATTTAAAACAAAAGTTGGAAAAGAATTTCTTAATACGAAAGCATATATATTTATTTAGAAGATATTTATACAAATCCCAATTTCTCAAATATATCCTTTTTAGTCAAAACACTATAAAAATAGGTAAAAATGATGCAACGATATATTTAGAAAATTATTTAGAAATCATGTATAAACATATTTAGAAGCCTTATCTAAATTTTTTAGGAATATTACTTAAAGCCCATAGGATTTAGTAACCCAAAAGCCCAAAGCCAATTTATTCATGTTTATAAAATAACTTTGGGAGTTTAATACAATAGAATTATTAAGGTAATAATAATAATAATAATAATAATAATAATAATAAACTTTACTAAATATTGATAATAATACTTTATATACAAATTAATAATAAACTCTTAATAATAAACTATCTACTCTGTTCTTCTCCCTATTAATAAGGGGAAAAATGAAACTTTGAGAGAGTGGAACTCTCTTTGAAGAAAACGAAAGACAACAGATGCAGAAGAGAAAGAGGAAGGTGAGGGAGAGACTCACAAGGGTTTCTTGTGCGCCCTTGGCCGGTGCTGCCCGCGGAGGAGCACACCTTGGAGGCGCAGGCGATCCAAGATTCGGCGGTTGCTGTGGAGACGTGACGGCAGACGCGGACGGCGTTCGAGGCTGGCCGGGAACGGACAGCTGGACCGGAAGGAGGGGTCGCGGCGGCACTGTGCTCGCCGAGGGCGGAGGAGACTCCCGATCTGGCTGGAGCGCCGTCGCCGGCCAGTCGGAGGTGGGGTCCCCTAGGCGGCAAAAAGGGGGCTCGGTATAGACTCGTCCATGCGCGGCACGGCCAAGAGCTCGGGAAGCAGAGGTGTCGGAGGCGCGCGTGTGACGGCGAGCAGTGAGGAGGTCGAGGTCGGGAAGATTTCGCCGACGGCGGAGACTCGTGGGCGGATCGAGTAGATCCCGGTCCGGACGACGCTGGTCGGCGGGCAGTGTGGTGACAGCGATCGGTGGATGACCAGATCTGGCCGAAGGAGGAGTAGGTCGAGGAGTACGGCCTTCTAGTGTCGCCGCATCGATCTTGGGTTCGAGTTTCCATGCGGCGACGGAAGCGCTGCTCATGGAAGGAGGAGAGAAATTTCCCACCGTGGCTGCGCCGGGCTCGATAGGACGGTCGCCGTGCCGAGGCACAGCACGCGAAGGAGAGGACCCGACCTCGGCGCTGCTCACCGAGCTTCTGGCGCTTGCCCGGTTCGTGGAGGCCGGGCCTTGGCCGAGACGCGGCTGCGGAGTCGGTTGGCGGGAGGAGTAAGGTTAGGTTTCGATTTCATCTTTGGTGTTTGTGGTTGTTGGGGCGTTCGTGTCGGCCTGTCGGCACGGACACGCTGCTTGGATTGTAATGGTGGAATAAGATGGATTTGGACACGAACGCACGGGTTCGGACACGATTGATACTGTAATTTCTGTTGTGGACACACGGACACCATCAGGCACAAGTACGTTGATTGTGGTTGTGATGTTGTGATGTGATGATGAAGATTGCTGCTTGGCGGGGAAGTTGACTGGAGTTGGTGGTCGAAGATGGACGAGCGTAGGTGGTAGATGGCGGACACGCAGATATATGGACACGATGATGGTGATGATGGACATAACCTAGGGATATTAGTGATGATGGATGCAGAAAAGATTGGCTTGGTTGTGGGAGAATTGCTCTCCTTAAATAGGAGACTAAACTCATAGTTCGATAAGGAGTACAATTTCTAGCAGATAAGATCTTCTCTTTAGTTTAAATCAAATACACATTTAAATACAAATCAATCCAATCAAAATCTATTAGTGATAATAATAACATTTATTTAAATCGCCATTTAACATTATCAAAATGATTTAAGTCGTATGAATTTAAATCCAAGTCGAATAAGCAATCAACATAAAATTTTTGAAATAATATGTATTGCTATCACATCATATTATTTAAATCAAATCAAATAACTGATTACTATAATAATTCAAAATAAGGTTTGGAAGCATATTTTTATTAGTCAAAATCATATTAGAAATGTTTCAACAAATCTTTTTAGTGAATAAATATAATTTATGATAACCAAAACCATTTCTTAAAATAAGTATTTGAAAGCCCAATAATTGCTACAGAATATTTTTGTAATGCTAATAATAAGAAATAAATATTTCTACGAAAAGTGAATGGTAATCGCAATCATCAATTTAAAACAGTTTTGGAAAGCCGACAAACAAAAATATCTTTTACAAAATCTCAACGAACATCACTTTTAAAATCAAAGAATGACTTTCAAAATTCGAGAAGAGGAGTTACACATAATGGTGAAGTATGTCAAATATCGACGATGAGACTATTTCCCGTCAAACGGAGTTAGAGTTTGTGGTTTATATTTGGAAGGGTAAACCACATTGTTTCACTCAGGAGGATATGGTTGTCGGATCCCCAGTTTTTGGAGTGACTTGTGTTTATCTTTGGCGTCAAAGCGAGTGTACAACTCTTTGAGAGCCAATTGTATGTCCTCTGACATTAGTGGACTACATGGCGTCATAGTGCATGGTTTCCAGTTGGGAGTGTCATATGAGAAGGTGCATTAGATTCCTCATTCGTCCCCGGGTCTTTATTTGCCGGTGCAGGAGCACGGGGTAGCAATATGTCCTTGAGTTCGAGAACCACGAAGGTCAAGACTTGCATGGACTCCGTCAACGTATTGAGGCCTATTTTAAGGGCCTCTATATGATACGTGTGGTTTGATCCTTCGTTGCTCTTGCATTGTCACCCTCTGTCATATATACTGACATTAGGTAATGGGAAGTCGATGGCACAGTAGACCTTTCACTCTCTGGCTCAGATCCTTGGGCTTTGACTTCCAAAGAAAAGACTGGCAAGTTGTTGTCATCTTCCAATTCAAAGGAATAGCTATCCCTGGCCTGATGATAGTTCATGCCTGCAGAAGCATCTGTGTCTGCCCCGTACAAACCCTTGTCTGGTTGGAACGACGGGTTGTTATGAAATGCTGGGGCTTGCTACCCCAGCTTGCACTACCGATAAAATAACAGTTCCCTCCGAAGAGGACTTGGCCTTGGACCGAGTGTGTTGGAACACACTCGTGCTGGGTATTGTCAGCTTGTTGCTTTGGAGTCGAATCTTACTAGCTGAAACAGGAGGATTTTTGGAAGTTTTCTTCATGAAAGGTGAACTCCACATAGCATTGCACGGGGCAATCATAAGTTCCTTTCATCTTCTATCAACCGCCTTTTGCTAAGCCATTGTTGAATAGGTGCTGACAATCGTAGTCGTTGAAAAACTGACTGCCTTCTTGGTGGAAATACCGTTGCCTGGTTACAACAACAGTTGATGATTATTTTAGCACAAGTGTGCCATGAGGTAGGCACATTATGTTAGGGTTATATACTAAAAGCATCACTTTTGTAGTAACCTTATTTCCTTAAATTTTGAATGAGAATCATATGGGCAAATGTTTGCATATTATGTTTGTTGCAAGTGTTAATGCAAATGTCTGATATTCTATATTATAGATAATATGGTGTGTGGTGTCACACAGAAGATCATATTATCAGTTTCCTATGGAGTATATAAATAGTTCATAACCTAGATGGACTTGGACAATCTATTGGGAAGGTTGTAGTATAATCTGGTATTAGTCTATCTTGACTATAGGTTTACACTAGTACACTTTGTGTGTATTGAACATGACCACTTGAGGTTGTTCTCTTTGTACTGACTACATAAAAGAACAAACACCTCTGTTATTATGGATGCTTGTGCTCTTAATTCGGATATAATAACGGACATGTATATGTGGTGTGCATTACTTTGACTCATAAAAGAGTGAGATTTATTATGGATCAACGACCTCTAAGAATTTGGTAATAACATCGTATGTATGATGGGCTGTTGATTATAAATGGAATCCATGTCCCGATACATCGGGTTGATGATGTCCTCTTAAGGAGCTCATAAGGATTGTCATGTAAACCCTGCAGGTGGATTATATCCGACATGACAAATAAAGTTGAGCGGTAATATTTAAGGATAAAAGATGTCGAATCAATATAGTTGTCAGTAACTTAATTTGATCGACGGACATACGATATCTTAACATGGGGAGCCAAACGAGCATATAATAAAAGGAGCCCATAAACATAATTTGGGATTAGGGAGGTAGTGCAACAATAGCTCATTAGTGGACCGAGCTATTGTTAATGGGCCTGGATTGTGTGTTCGGGCTGAACACGGGATATCCAGATTCGTTAGGAGGCCTAACCCTAATTTTTCCTCATGGTCCCTGCCGTAGCCTACATATATCCTCTATTCTCTGGCCGCCAGATTATTGATCAGAAATCTGAAATTTTCTCTAAATTCGTGATTCACGTAAGGAGAGAAAGTGAGGGCTGCCAAGGAGAAAAAAAAGGTTGGAAGATCGTCGCCCACACGATGTCCAACTCGAGGAAGGAATACGTACAGAAGATCTTGGGGTCGTCCGTTCGAGATTGCCAGGAATTACTTGTCTCCTTTCCGCCGTAGGTATAATTCGTGAACCCTAGTTTCCGCCTATGAAGGGTTAGAACACGTATTAGATCTGTTTAACTTTCTATCGATCATTACGTACACCAAAGGAAGGGTCCTGGGAATCCCCAATTCCATCAATTGGTATCAGAGCAACTTTGGATCTACGTATTGATTGATACGTCCATGTTGTCCAATAAAACCTGTGCTGTGTAATAGTCGGTAGATGTAGATCTGTTCTAACTCGATTTTGCAGGCATCTTAGATCCAACTATTATGGTCCAATGCATGTTTTTGATTGTGTTGTTTAGACCACGGACATGTCGTGGATGTTGTTGTTGCTGTGGATGTAGTTAAAATCACGAGGGTTGATCGTGCTTATTATTTAATTTTGTAATCTAGATTATGTGTGAACTCCTTCGGGAGGCATAGGATTGATGTAATTTTAATTATTTTTGATCAATCGTGATGGCGGTGGTGGCTGTTTCTGATGCCGGACGAGATGCTAGTTTCGAACCCCGTATAGATCTGCGCAGTGCCAGATTTTGGATTCGGATAGTTGAGGACGGAGTAGCAAAGATGACCATAATAGTTGGATATTTTCTCTTATTTTTGTCATTTTGCTTTTTCTGATTATGCATGTTTATTATTGTGTGGTTATTTTTTTTGAAAAACCAAGCCTACATTAATAATGGACAACATGGAGATAATATCAACTAGTAGAAAAACCCTCATTGTTAAATAACTAATTGGGAGAGGATTTTTATTTAGTATAAATCCTATGGTCTCTATTACTGGTTTGTAGGTGATGTAATTATACTTGCGTGTTGGCTTTAGTGCTTTCTTCCATATCGGATGAGTATAATTATGGATCACCAGTACAAACTTTCTCAGGGATAATTATAGAAAGTTACCTAGTATGTGTTCACTTCTCCATCTGAAGGAACTCATTACAAAGTAATGGACTTAGTATTAAGTAATGGTATACACTTATATACAAATAATGGTATCCTTCCCATCGGAGTACTGCTATTATTTGTATGACCAGAGCAAGACCAGCATATTAATTTTATTTGTCATAAAGTTATATTGACATGATAGTAAAATTAATAAGAAAAATCTACTTGAACAAAGTTGAATTTGTATACGTCCACACTATCGTGGCATGCTAAATTCATGGTGTTCAAGGTGTTGGTGAATTTCTTATTATTGTTTTGAGGGAATCAATATTTAGTTAATTCAAAAAGTTTTTTTTGCCCTACATAATTTTATTTATATGATTCTCAGGATTTCAAAAATGGGTTCTTTTAGTCCACTTAAGATAATTCTTAAAGAAAACAAACTTACTGGACCTAATTATATTGACTGGAAACGTAATTTGGATATTGTTCTGACTGCTGAGGAGTACAAATATGTACTTGTTGAGGAATGCCCACCTAAGCCTGATGCTAACTCTGATGAAGAGGTCAAAGAGGCTTATAAGAAGTGGAAAAAGGCAGATGAGATGGCACGGTGTTACATTCTGGCATATATGTCAAATGTACTGCAACATCAGCATCAGGCCATACCCACAGCTTATGACATGATATATAACCTCAAGGAACTCTTCGGACATCAGAGTAGAGCAGCTAGGCAGTTTGCTATGAAATATTTGATGAATAAAAAAATAGCTGAGGGTACACCAGTAAGGGATCATGTTCTCAAGATGATGGGTCATCTGAATGAAATGGAGATCCTTGGAGCTGAAATCGATGGGGAAACCCAGGTCGATATCATTCTCGGGACTCTGCCTAAAAGTTTTGACAATTTCTGCCTTAATTACAACATAAACAAATGGTTGTATAGTTTGGCAGAACTTGTAAAAGAGCTACAGGATGCTGAATCTCTCTTTAGACAGAGTGGTCATGTTTTTGTTTCTGAAAAGGCTTCTACTTCTAAGCCAAAAGGCGGTAAGAAGAAGAATAACATTCAGAAACAGGACATTGGAAGACTGATTGTCCACTTCTCAAACAAGGGAATAAAGAAGGTATATCTTATTTACTAGTAGTTGAAACATGTTTAGCAGTGTTATCTACCGGCACCTGGTGTGTAGATACATGAGCCACTAATCATGTCTGCAATACATTGCAGGGGCTCCAGGAAACCAGACGGCTCAGTGATGGAGAGATATGCTTGTTCATGGGTGATGCTACAAAAGTATCGATCGTTGCATTAGGAGATGTTACTTTATCTTTTGGTAGAAATAAGTCTTTGACATTGAGAGATTGTCTTTATACACCTTCACTCAGAAGGAATTTAGTTTCTGTTTCTATGTTAGTTAAGGATGGATATTCAGTTTATTTTAATGACAATATTGTTATTAGAAAGAATAAATATTTTATCTGTTCTGGTATATTGGTTGATAATTTGTATGTCATTAATCCTATTTCGCCCACAATACAACTTATGGAAATGAATAATATGTCATCTAACTTAAATAAGAGAAAAGAACCTTCTTGTATGAACCAAACATATCTTTGGCACTTGCGATTGGGGCATATTAACCTAAGAAGGATTCAAAGACTGGTTGAAGATGGACCTTTGAGTTCATTGGAAGTGGAGTCACTACCAGTCTGTGAATCCTGCTTGGAAGGTAAAATGACCAAAAGGCCTTTTACGGCAAAGGGGTATAGGGCCAAAGATGTGTTGGAATTGGTTCATTCTGATTTGTGTGGACCCATGACTATCCAAGCTAGAGGTGGCTTTGAATATTTTGTCACATTTATTGACGATTATTCAAGGTATAGATACATTTATTTGATACGCCGTAAGTCTGAGTGCTTTGAGAAATTCAAAGAATACAAGGCTGAAATGGAGAAACGTCATAGAAAATGTACCAAGTCATTATGATCAGATTGTGGTGGTGAGTACCTCTTTGGAGAGTTTAGGGATTATTTATCAGAGGCTGAGATTCCATCCCAATTGACTGCACCTGGAATGCCCCAACAGAATAGTGTAGCCGAAAGAAGGAATAGAACTCTTATGGAGATGGTTAGATCAATGATGAGTTATTCGGATTTGCCGGATTCGTTTTGGGGATATGCCTTAGAGACTACAGCTTATATTTTGAACTTGGTTCCTTCTAAGTCAGTACCTCTTACTCCCACAAAGCTATGGATTGGGCGTAAGCCTAGTCTGAAACATGTTCGTATTTGGGATAGTCCAGCACATGTGCTGAATGGGAAAGCAGATAAGTTGGAATCTCGTACAGAAGTACACTTATTTGTAGGCTATCCAAGAGGAATGAAAGAAGGTTTATTTTATAGTTCTAAGGATCAGAAGGTCAATGTTAGCACCAATGCCCGATTCTTAGAGGAAGACTATGTGATGAACCATAAACCCACAAGTAGAGTTGTTCTATAAGAACTGAGATGTGAGACACCAAGTACTTCAGTACCAACAGTACAAGAGGATGAACCACAAATAACTGCACAACGTGTCACAAATATTACACCACAACCGATAGTACCTCGTCGTAGTGGGAGGGTTGTGATACAACCTGATAGATATATGTTCTTGGAAGAGTCGTCAGACTTCGTCCCTGAGGAACAAGATTATGATCCCTGTACCTACAATGAAGCACTCCAAGATAAAGATGCAAAGTCTTGGCAAAAAGCAATGATATCTGAAATAGAATCTATAGATTCTAATCAGATCTAGGAGCTTGTAGAACCACCCGTTGGTGTAAAAGCCATTGGATGCAAGTGGGTCTATAAGAGAAAAAAAGGATCAGACGGTAAGGTTGAAACCTTTAAAGCTCGACTTGTAGTAAAAGGTTTTACTCAAAGAGAGGGTATCGATTATGAGAAAAGCTTTTCTCCTGTAGCCATGCTTAAGTCTATCCAGATTCTTTTATCTATTGCAGCTCATCTCGATTATGAGATTTGGCAAATGGATGTCAAGACAGCTTTCCTTAATGGAAGTCTTGAGGAAGACATCTATATGAAGCAACCAGACGGGTTCATTGAAAAGGGCCAGGAGCATCTTGTTTGTAAGCTCAAGAAGTCCATTTATGGACTTAAGCAAGCTTCCAGATCATGGAACATATGTTTTGATCCGGTGATAAAATCCTATGGATTTGATCAATGTCAGGATGAATCATGTGTATACAGAAAACGTGACGAAAATGTAGTGGTTTTCCTAGTACTTTATGTGGATGACATCTTGCTCATTGGAAACAATGTGAAGGTGTTATCTGATGTAAGGGTATGGTTATCCAAACAGTTTGATATGAAGGACTTGGGAGAAGTAGGTCACATCCTTGGGATCAAAGTTCTACGAGATCGCAAGAAAAGGATGTTGGGCTTATACCAAGCTTCCTATATCGATACTGTACTAGCTCGTTTTAGTATACAAAATTCTAAGAAAGGCTTCCTACCTTTTAGACATGGAATTGCTCTATCAAAGGAGCAGTGTCCGAGGACACCTAAAAAGATAGAGAACATGAAGGCAGTTTCTTATGCTTCAGCAGTAGGAAGCTTAATTTATGCAATGCTATGTACGAGACCAGACATCTGCTTTGCCGTAGGCATGGTCAGCAGATATAAGTATAACCCAGGACAAGAGCACTGGACTGCTGTAAAGCATATTTTAAAGTGCCTGAAAAGGACTAAAGAGTATATGCTAGTTTACCAGGCATATAGTTTAGTTCCCTTGGGGTATACAGACTCAGATTTTCAGTCAGATAGGGATTCCAGAAAATCTACCTCAGGTTATGTGTTTACTTTGGAAGGTGGAGCCATTGTGTGGAGGAGTATCGAGCAAAAATGTATTGCTGATTCCACCATAGAAGCCGAGTATGTGGTAGCCTCTGAGGCAGCCAAAGAAGCGGTTTGGGTCAGAAACTTTCTGTTGGACTTGGATGTGGTACCTAGTTTGCCTAAGTCTATTACACTTTATTGTGATAATAGTGGTGTAGTTACAAACTCGAAGGAACCACGAGCCCATAAGACTGGAAAACACATTGAGCGCAAGTACCACCTGATACAAGATTTTGTAAAGAAAGAAAAAGTTGATGTGATCAAGATAGCATCAGTCGACAACCTAGCTGATCCCTTTACAAAGAGCTTACCAGCTAAGGCTTTTGATAGTCATGTTGAGGGAATGGGAGTCAGATGTGTAGTAGCATGGCTTTAAGTATAAGTGGGAGATTTGTAACAGTATACTGAAAAGCAATGCTTTGAGTATAAGTGGGAGATTGTTAGAGTTATATACTAAAAGTATCACTTTTGTAGTAACCTTATTTCCTTAAATTTTGAATGAGAATCATATGGGTAAATGTTTGCATATTGTGTTTGTTGCAAGTGTTAATGCAAATGTCTGATATTCTATATTGTAGAAAATATGGTGTGTGGTGTCACACAGAATATTATATTATCAGTTTCCTATGGAGTATATAAATAGTTCACAACCTAGATGGACTTGGACAATCTATTGGAAAGGTTGTAGTGTAATCTGGTATTAGTCTATCTTGACTATAGGTTTATACTAGTACACTTTGTGTGTATTGAACAGGACCACTTGAGGTTGTTCTCTTTGTACTGACTACATAAGAGAACAAACACCTCTGTTATTATGGATGCTTGTGCTCTTAATCCGGATATAATAACGGACATGTATATGCGGTGTGTATTACTTTGACTCATAAAAGAATAAGATTCATTATGGATCAACAACCTCTATGAATTGGGTAATAATATTGTATGTATGATGGGATGTTGATTATAAATGGAATCCATGTCCCGATACATCGGGTTGATGATGTCCTCTTAAGGAGCTCATAAGGATTGTCATGTAAACCATGCAGGTGGATTATATCCGACATGACAAATAAAGTTGAGCGGTACTACTTAAGGATAAAAGATGTCGAATCAATATAGTTGTTAGTAACTTAATTTGATCGACGGACATACGATATCTTAACATGGGGAGCCAAATGAGCATATAATAAAAGGAGCCCACAAACATAATTTGGGATTATGGAGGTAGTGCAACAATAGCTCGTTAGTGGACCGAGCTATTGTTAATGGGCTTGGATTGTGTGTTCGGGCTGAACACGGGATATCCAGATTCGTTAGGAGGCCTAACCCTAATTTCTTCTCATGGTCCCTGCCGTAGCCTATATATATCCTCTATTCTCTGGCCGCCAGATTATTGATCAAAAATCTGAAATTTTTTCTAAATTCGTGATTCACGTAAGGAGAGAAAGTGAGGGCTGCCAAGGAGAAGAAAAGGTTGGCAGATCGTCGCCCACACGACGTCCAACTCAAGGAAGGAATACGTACAAAAGATCTTGGGGTCGTCCGCTCGAGATTGCTAGGATTTACTTGTCTCCTTTCCGTCGTAGGTATAATTCGTGAACCCTAGTTTCCGCCTATGAAGGGTTAGAACACGTGTTAGATCTGTTTAACTTTCTATCGATCAATACGCACACCAAAGAAAGGGTCCTGGGAATCCCCAGTTCCATCACATTATGCATAACAAAGGTCTCTCCGGTTTTTTATTTGTGAGAGATCATATTACGCAAGTCACAGGAAGAGGTATTCATATTTACGTCCACTTCATGTGCGCAGCCACGCTTGGCGCATAGGTACATATGTGATGAATGCGCCCCTCGACCTAATTCCTGCACATGAGGCATGCTTAGGTCATGAGTGGAGGTTTGCTTGTGAGACAGACCCACTTCACGTTCGCAACCACACTGCTCACATGGGTCTGTCACGATAATATTTGTCCCTGGCTTAGTTCTTGTGCATGAGCGCCCAAGTGACAGTGAACTTTAAGAACTGTGTCATTTGAGGCAAAGGAGCACCTAAATTTGTTCTGTACAACTTGCCGTTAGTTATGCATATTATTATCAGCGTTTGCTTTCGGCTAGCCGTTGGTGTAGCACGTTGATCGCGCATGGCGCATGCTCCCTTGGAATTCTTCATGCTAGTCCTAGAAGGTGTATAGTACTCAGATTCCAACTTGGCCTACCTAGGAGGCAGGCAATTATGTCAAAGATAGAGGATCTGTTTTGTGCTTCTCGCTTCGTGCGCAGATGGGATGCTTTGCCTTTCCCCTTATGTTGCACCTATGTCTGGCACGTAGCCTGGGATTGACTGCATTCGCTGTGCTTCTCAGAAACTAGATTCGGTTGAAGAGCCCCAATATTAGTGAGTGCAGGCGCATAAGTACTTCTGAGTTCTGGAAAGCTTGGACACATCCCCTTTAGTCTTGCTGCTTGGCACAGCAGCTTTGGTCACTCAGGTGCAGTGAGTCTTCTTCGGCTTTGTTAGCCGCTTTGAAGGACTCGTGTTGCCTTCAGAAAGTAGGTCCTCAAAAGCTTGTTGATCGAAACATACGACCAGCATATTTTGAGAGGACCCCAGCAAGTTGTTGTCAGATTGCATCACAACCTTCTCGTCAGAGGAGAAGGAATTCCCCAGTAGAGGTTCCATTTTGTTTGCCAGGAACAAAAAGTTGAAAAACTTTTGTATTACAAATGAAGAGTACAAAAGAGATCCTAAACAGAAAATCTAAGAACAAGTTGATTCTGAAAAAGTGTGATGATAGAGATCGAACATTGTAGTGGTTCTTTTATTTTGTAGATGGTCTGACGACGAGATGAACTTACTCTGAGTCTCTGAATGACTGTGATTGGATGATCTGGGTTTGCAAATCAAGAAGCCATCGAATATCTTAAATGAAGAAAGACTTCTTCTATTTATAGGCAAGCATATATGCGATGTACGTAGGGGCTTTTGGCGCACAGAAGGGTTGCGCATACGAAAAAATCATTGAATCTATTGTAACTGCACTGTTGGGACTATTGATGAGCTGACACATGCTGTTGTTGAGATTTACTTATTGCTAAGATCTTGGGTAGTTGGCACCCGTTCATAAATATGACTATGTCAATAACACATGTGATGTGCACATTGCTCAAAGATCTTGCTCTATTTGAATAAACTGCATTTAATTGTATCTTAAGAGATACTGCTTCCACGTGGCATATTCTAATAACTCCGTGAGTGGGTTGTGCAACGTAGAGGATGCACTTTCAGGATGTTCTAGAGGCTACACTTTTTGGACGTCTTGGAGACTGTACTTTTTGAGGGATGAAGTGGCAACGCTTTATGGGGTGCATTGGAGTCATGCCCTCTGTTGATGTATGTCATGTAGAAGTATCTGATAGTTGAGATTTAATAGCTGTCTCTGACTTTTGTGTCAGAATGTCATAAATATTGAAGTGATGGCCCAGGGTAGGTGCTGCAGTTGAGCTTCTCCTCAAGCGCTGTACTTTTAATGTTTCCAAGGCGCTGCACTTTGGGGGCTCTGAAGCACTACACTTTTTGAGACGTTTGAGTCAACGACTCCTCAATTTCTGCCACTTTATGGGGCTAGAGAAGTGATGACTAAAGAGTCAGTCAGAAATCTCATTAATGAGATTCATTGTGATAAATACAAGATTCATCCAATTAACTAGGAGCCTTTGACTAGCTACCACTTGGCGTGTGGGTTTACACCCAGCCTATAAATTGGGGTATTTTTAGGGCACAACTCATTCGTGCACCCTTTTCTCTCGCTTTTTGTTGGAGACAATATCGTACCTCGATGAGCCTTATCCGTGGCGAGCTTGTCAAAACATATGCCAGTCGAGGGCTAGGATTACAGAACTATTTGTTCACAGAAGTAGCAAGCTTGATGAAGAAGTCTTTGAGAACTCTGGTGTCTATGGAAGGAGTTGTCCCTATTTATGCAGCGTGTTAGCTGTGCTTTGGTTCGAGACGACACTAAGTGCCAAGACGTTGAACACTGGGTTTGGATTGCTTTCAGCCAACGTTTTGCTTAATAACTGCTCCATTAACAGTATGGAAGAGATGTGTCACGCCCCAGAACCAGAATACCGGAGAGCGGGGGCAGACATAGCCAGCTACGCAATTCTAAAGTACGTTAATACTCTGAAATCACGTATAAGCTGTCAAGACATGGGGGTTACTCTACATGCCATCAGTCAATCCTATGGTTTAATAATCCTAGGTATCTCAATCACAGGCAATTATACAAGAGCAAGAGTACGATCAACATACATACAATAGTAAGGCGTCCCGAACCATATATACATGACTGATCATGAAGCCAGTACCACAGAACTGATGACTAGCTAGAATATTAGTCGTACATGATAAGGACTAGCTATAGTCTTGAATACACATATCATGTTTATGCCCGTAGGCTACAATATCAAGGAAAATACCAAAACACGAGCTAAACACGTGCTCGGGGCTAAACGTTACAAGAAGAGAATTTATATATCAGTGGAAGAATGAAGAAGAGCCCACTGAGGCACTCTGGTGCTCCGGCTGGTCACCGTCGAGTGAATGGTGCGGTAGATCCTTCGGGCTCTTCTATCAGAACCTGGCCATGCAAAACCAGTGGGGTCAGACCCCAAATAGCAAGTACCACAAAGGAGGCCGAACAATGTACTTAAAACCAGCAATCATAGGCAATCAACAGAGAGAGAAAGCAATAAGTAAGGGAGGATCGAGATTCGTGCAGTACCAATGCACTTAACCCGAACATAAGAAGGCAGTAAGTAAAGCATTTAGTAAACACAATTAAAAGTAGACTTGTTAAGCAAATGATCCTTTAAGAGTTATGCAAAGCAAGAAAAAACTCTACTACTTTCATGTTGGGAGTTGGGAGAAATTCGAGCCATAATTCAGTCATTTAGAACATATAACAGTTAGAAATAGTCAAAATATGCATTATGCGGCCTATTCTGCGACATGCATGCAACCGCGACACCATATGCAGCTCAACTACGACATGATATGCGCCTACTGTGACATGATATGCGCCTCATGCGGCTCAACTACGACATGGTATGCGCCTACTGCGACATGTGCCTCATGCGGCTCAACTGCGACATGATATGCGCCTACTACGACATGCGCCTCATTGCAACATGCGCCTACTACGACATGCGCCTTCTGCGACATATTGTGCGACTACTGCGACATGCGCCTCATTGCAACATGCGTCTACTGCGACATGCGCCTTCTGCGACATGCTGTGCGGCTACTGCGACATGCGCCTCATTGCAACATGTGCCTACTGCGACATGCGCCTTCTGCGACATGCTGTGCGTGCTGCAGATGAACATAGAAATGACCAGAATTTCTTTTGGCCATAACTTCCTCATCCGAAGTCGAAATCAAGCGAAACAAAAGCCAAAACTGCATGAAATTAAATTCTCTACAACATGGAACCACTAGTTTTTGGAAACAAGTAAGTTTGGTAGATCAAAACCCAAGAAAACCGAAAATAATATAAACTTAGATCTACAAGAATCCACCCGGTAAAATCAAAAACTCCAAGTTCTAAACATGTTTAGAATCATGCAAGGAAGAAGATGGAACAATCAAAAGTAAATTTGTTCAAGGTTCGGCAAGGTGTACTTGCCTCTCCTCCTTGGTGAAGAAGGAAAGAAGAAGAAGATGAAGATGGAAAAATGAAAATGAATAATGGAGGAGAGAGAGTGGTAGGTGGCTTATATAACAAGCCCAAGCAATCTCCACCATTCATTCTTCTCCACTCAATCTAAACCATACACCTCTCTCATAAGGAACCAACTAAACCGAGTCCAAGCCAAACCAAACCATGTTAAACCAAACCAATAAAACCAAGTCAGATCAAATTAAAACCAAGTCATGATTCATACCAAAATAAATGAAACAAGCCAGTATACGGGTCACCCGACAATTGTCAGAAATCCGTACAATGACAATTCAGCAACTTTAAATATTCTCAAAATTCATGAAATACGAAATACAGCTCAAATAAATATGTATCCGTATAAAATACTGATACAGTGAGGCGGGCCTCACAACTCTCCACCCCTTAGAAAAATTCTGTCCTCGGAATTTCCTGAGGCTAGTCGAGCAAGATAACAAAACAAAAGCTCCAGGAATTCAACAATCTCAATAAATCAAGCACGACATATAAGTAAAGTAAAACAATCAGTAATGTAATTAAATGCGTAAGCGGTAAATAAATGCACAAGAACAAACACAATCATGATCAAGAAGGGCTGGAGGCATATGGATCAATATGTCACCTGAGACAGTTGTGTAGAAACCAACGTCCTCACTGGCCTAAGCTGACTCCCAACAATGGATAAAAGTCAAGCCTCAAGGTAAGTCGGTACCAATGACTTAGTTCAAGACGTGACTCTACCCAGGACGTATCATCGTAGTTGAAACAGATACATGAACTTATCACCTGTCTCAAGATACGAAGACAGAAGAGACTGGCTGATCGAGATGGACTGATACCTCTGCCTGCATGCTGAGACTGATCCTCCATAACTGGCCTGGCTAAAGAATGCTGAGCTGCCCTCGGCAAAACACAAACAAGATAATCAGAGGGATCAAGAACAGTGTCCTTGAAAGTTGAAGGACACAAGATCAAATCATGGAAACAGGAATGACCAACGATCAAAACAGATATCAAGTCAAGTATCAGAGATAGAGACTAATCCGAAGGAGATCAATAAAGATAATCGTGATTGAGATATCTAAACATGGTAACCCCCACAAATCTGAAAATCGAGACCTGCATGGGCCACCACTAAAACCATGTCACGCCCCAGAACCAGAATACTGGAGAGCGGGGGCAGACATAGCCAGCTACGCAATTCCAAAGTACGTTAATACTCTGAAATCACATATAAGCTGTCAAGACATGGGGGTTACTCTACATGCCATCAGTCAATCCTATGGTTTAACAATCCTAGGTATCTCAATCACAGGCAATTATACAAGAGCAAGAGTACGATCATCATACATACAATAGTAAGGCGTCCCGAACCATATATATATGACTGATCATGAAGCCAGTACCACAGAACTGATGACTAGCTAGAATATTAGTCGTACATGATAAGGACTAGCTATAGTCTAGAATACACATATCATGTTTATGCCCGTAGGCTACAATATCAAGGAAAATACCAAAACACGAGCTAAACATGTAGCTCCCCTTCCCGAAAATTTTGTAAAATTTTATTATTTTTATTTTTATTTTATGGATTTACAAATGCCCTTGATATTATTTTAGAAATTATTAAAATAGAGGTACAAATTTATATCCTATTATTAATGGTGCTTTCCATATTGGAGCAATTTTTACCCAAGGGTGTGTGGTAAAGATCTCCCATCGGGGTAATTGTATTATCTTACTTTATTGTTATTAAGTCGACTTGTTGTAAATCAGGTACATATTTATATGTGAATATAAATGTACTATCCTGTATATGGATAATAAGATTATTAGTATTTATAATAAGTATTTAAAGTATTTTAGATTTTTATATATATAATATATATGGGGCATATATATTTCGTATAATAGATATATATAGTGTATGTATACGAATATGGGTATGTGTATATATATATATATGTATAGATTGGACTAATACAAAAAAAAAGTATAAGATAAAAGAAATCTAAACTAAACCAGCCCACAGGAGTTTTCCCCAGCCTAGCCTGGCCTGCCAACTAAAGCACAACACCAAGAGCGAACCATCCATTATTTGTCAAGTCCAAGATTTTCCTAACACTGTTTCGAGTGCAGGTCAGCTCTTTGATTCATTAATGGGTTTTTATCTCTCTTGTTGATCTTGTATGATACAAAAAGTTTACGATATGAAAGGCATATGGGCCATGCTCTATATTGTGCATCAACTCAAGTTGCTATTTTCTAGGTGGTACATTGTCCCAACACCAATCAGTAGGAGACCCACAACTCTTCCCACAAACCCGAGCCATTTAACCCAGGCCTTCGGTTTATAACCGAACTTTCCTATATATATATATACAACCACACGCGCAAAATCGAAAGCATCGAAACCCTAACCACAACTCGCGTTCGCCACCACGCCCCGATGCCGGCGTGCCCCCTGGGCTGCCGCGCACGGCCGTGCAGGCCGTCGGAGACGACCACGGCGTGCGCGCGCGCGAGCGCGCAAAGGAGACAGCAGCAGCAGTGTTATGGGCACAATTTCGGGGTGCTATTTCCGTCGCCTCGTAGCGCCGATTCGCGTGTCGTCTTCACAGGTACACTGCCAACATAACCAACTCCTATTCCCTTCAAACACTTCAATTTATTTTACGTCTTGTACGTCGGAAAACGAGCCCGAAGTCGAGCAAAAACCTGTCCAAAAACAGGATAGTTTCGCAGTCCAGGAACCTACATTGACGGACTGATTTCGATCAATCCAGTAACGTTTTAGAAATTCCACTTGAACACGAATATTGACAACATATACGAGATGGAAACCCTGTTTATAGATTTATTTTTCATCAATTATATTGCTGTTAATTTAACTTCAAAGTTCGGGAAAAATCTATTTTCAAAATCACAAAATCGCTCCACGCGACGTGCGTCACGCCAATCGAGACGACGTGGTCGCGCACCGTAGACATCGAAAGCTGCGTAACAGCTTCGTGGTCGTGTGGGCTTTGACGGAGTTCAAATTGGTCGCGTGTGCGCGACGAATTTGATGCGTATCCGTCGAAATTTACCGTATCGTGCACGTTGCAAATTCTCCAATTACTTTGTGCACGCTCGTCAGATCGAAACGAAACTTGCGCCAACAGAAGCGTATCATTTTTTTGGTCCTGTATGCCTTTGGTCCAATTCTGAGACCGTTGATAAAATCACCGTTTTGCGGGCCCTACGGTCCCACTCCACGGGCGATTTTGTGCACGGCCCGCCGAAATCCAACTTTGGACATACGGTTGGGTTCGTATCGAAAAACTGAATCCGTAGACATGTAGTTTGACGAATTTAGAGACCATTGACTCTGGCACGCTTTTCGGTGCAAAGCGGGTCCAACGGCGGACACCGTTTTGACCCGAAATTATCGTTTTGCCCCTGTGCCCAGAATTGGACGTAGGGACAGGCAATCCTAGCTAATTAGACTATTCTGAGATCATTGGTATTATTTATTTCAGCTTCCGGGGTCTGTTGTACGGGTTTTGACTATAGTGGCACATTGAGTAGTTCAGATTGTCGGTTTCCCCAGCAAAGGACCACAGGCGAGTACAGTTTATTGTCTGCATTTTGATACTGATCTTTACTATATTTCATTGATTAGTCATTGGTTATGTGATTTTTATACTCTATTATAAATTGTTGAGTCGGGAATGAGAAGTACCAAGGATGTGTGATCAGACCGTAGACATTGTAGATATCGTAGACATTGTAGATATCGTAGACATTGTAGATATTGTAGATATTGTAGATATCGTAGACATTGTAGATATTATAGACATTGTAGATATTGTAGACATTGTAGATATCGTAGACATTGTAAATATTGTAGACATTGTAAATATTGTAGACATTGTAAATATTGTAGACATTGTAGATATTGTAGACATTGTAGATATTGTAGACATTGTAAATATTGTAGACATTGTAGATATTGTAGACATTATAGATATTATAGACATTGTAGACATCGTTACTTTTCTGCAAGTAGATATCGTAGACCGTGCGGTGTAGCACCCCAGACCGATCACATGTCAAAGGTACTTCTAACGGTGGAAAAGTATATTGGTCTATTTATTACTATTGATTTTCTTACGGGTTTACTGTTATTTTCAAAACTCATGATTAATGCCTAACCTTTGTTTTATAGTCATTTTCTTTATTTGAAATTGCATTCAGTGAATTGTGCTCGTTCCATTCCTGACTGGAAACCAAGATTTTCAGGTTAGCCGCGGATTCATTTAGCTTGGGGAGTGACGGGAGTACTTGCAGACGAAAAGCCTAGAGACTAGTTAGATAGATGAGTTATAGTCATTGTACAAGTTTATATTTTTCTGTAAATGTAAATCTTGTGATTATTGTAAATTAAATTAATTTTGTGAATGAGCATTATTTGTGATTTTGATCTTCATGGCCGTGACAGCGTTCTACCGCCGACACTGCGGCGTAGGCTGGCTTGGACACGTCTTGTATCCGTTTAAAAAAAAAAACGGGTGCGGGTCGTGACAAGTTTTTGTGGTGGCCCATACAGGTCCGTCTTCGCAAATCACGCGAACTCGTGATAGTACTTAAGTTAGTTGTACTATTGCGAGCCTGCGACTAGAACATGCTCATTCACAAATTAGAATTAATTTAATTTAAGAGAGTGACTAGGATTAGGAGTCCCTTATACAAATTTACCAATGGGTAGTCTAGGCCATGCATTGTAGATGAGAGTTATAGATTTTGATAGTTTGTCATATCTCCATGAATACACTATTTTCTCTTGATATGATGATATGATCCAATGTGGATAGGTTATTCACTTAATGAGACAGGGCTTCATAGAAGTGATGACCTAACCTAGATGAATTATTTAATTCCTTCTCTTTGCCTCTTAGATATCATCCTCATATCTTAGTCAAATCGCCTATTTGGTTCCTATTTTGCCCTAAGAGATTATTATTTTTATGATATTCATAGATGAACCTCAAGTTAGTTTCGATCCAAAGGTTTTCCTCTGTAGGTTGAATACACATGGAATATATATTAGAATGTTGTGTTTTTTTGTCCTCAGATATTTCTTTCCTGTTCAATCCTTTATTTTAAGAGTATGATTGATAGAACAAATGCTTATATTTCCTAGTCGACTTGTTTGAATCTCTAGAAGCTCATGGATTTTACAGATTAGTTAAAGGAGTGTTAATCAACTCATACTGGCAGGACAGCAGCGCACTGTCGCCACTTATTTAAAATTTTGGAGACTAGGGAATCACTGCAGCCAGTAGCGCGCTGGCGGGACCCAACCCCTAGAGGTGAAATTAGTTTAAGAAAATATAGGTGATGGGATATTGCCAAACCTATGGCTAGTGGTCCTCTCTTGATCATTGATACCCTTGAGCCAATATTGGGTAGAGTTAAGAGGTGTTCGATTTTGTATCATGTTGAGTTACGAAACCAAGGGTTTACCACAGCCAGAGTATACGGGCGAGGCGTAATCCGCGGCAAAATGACTTCAAACATGAATACAAGTTTAGGGTACTATAGAGGATAGGACCGTGCCATGTATGTCCCATAAGATTCAAAGCCAATAGTAGTGAAAGTTCAATGAGATTGGGTAGCATGTCTCCCAACCTAGCATTCGGTGGTCCTTATGATCTTTTGACGAGGCAATTGACTGACACTAATAGTTTTTACCTAGAATATAGAGTTTAGATGTCATAACCCGTTAGTCGACCAAGACTTTATGGATAAGAAGATAGTAGGAAGACTGTATAATCAAGAACACCAGGTAAGTTTTTGATTCTCCCTAAATTCGAATTACTTGTGCCTCTTTTCAAAAATCTCGCGTACTTGTATCTTGACTATCTCGACCAATGTTGCCATCACAGCCTAGTTTTGCAAGCTCATTTTTTTATCGAGCTTGATTCAAGACATATGTTTAGTGGGGACGCCTACTAACTTATTGTCTAATCAGAATCAGTGTATTATGGTCTGATCAACCATGATGCATTGGTTCGCACTTTATTTAATTACCCTACGTGGATTGAGATATAGATGTCTCTAGGGTCTCATCCACGACTGCTTTGACAATTCCTCTTGAATTACACATTCGCCTTTGAATCACGTAATTGTATTCGGTGACATCTCTCTTGAACTCTTTATTATTTTGTCTTTCACCGATTAGAAAGATGAAAGCTCGTAATCGATAGATAGATACAGAGTATTCCCATGGCTATGATAGTTGTATATGCAAGTGTAGCTATCAACGGCCAGCTCTGTAACTAGAAACCTTGCCTTGAGTTATTCGTCCTTCCTTCGACACTAAACCTACTATCTTGATGTTCTGGTCATTGGAGTCCAAGAATGATTAGGGTTTTACCCTTAGTCGAAATGCCTACCTAGGAGACTACCTATTCTTTAGAGACCAAAGGTTGCGAGTCTCTAATTATTTGCTGGAAGCTTGCCTTAACTAGCAACCCTTAAGTCTTGAACCAACCCTTCCTCGACCGAAGCCCACAGTTAGACATGAGATGAGTGGACAATAGGGTAATCATCTACCGTGACACTCCTCCCGAGATTGGTTTCCAACAAATATTACTCTAGTTATATAAATATTTGATATTAAGACCTAACTGGTGTTGGAACACCACAGCCACTTGTTTAGCTAATACCATAGATTAAATACCCTGTCAAATTGTGATATACCCGTTGTCAACAACGACGCATGATCACTACAGCCCATACCACTAGAACCCTTATGACAATAGTCTGACAGGTTTGACACAACTAGAGATTCACGACTCAGTTGTTAGAAATCTCTTCATAGGACATGCCTTGGAGCTGGTTACCCCGTCGATAACTCTTGTACAATATGGATGGGTATGTTTCTCTATGTTATCGACCATGTGTTATTGCATACACTCGTTTTCCATTTTATGAGAGACGATCATTGACTTGACTTAGATCTACCGTATTCCATTATGTCGTACCTTGTTCCTTATTACCGAGAATCGAGGTACAATACCCGGACCTTGGAATTCTTCTAACCTCATTAGTCCTAAGACCATGACTTAACTTCTAAGGTGGGTAGACTGTAGCCTTCTACAAATTTTAGGATACACCAGGATTACCGAGTGATTAGAATAAACTTCCATTAAGATGATAATTAGTGCTCCAGAGACTCCCACTTTCCATTTAAATTGTTTGTGTCCCCGGCCGTGTCATTAATATTCGGAGCACGAGACCAGTTGTTATCTTTCAACAAATTTCATATGCAAGATCTAGACGAGTCCACCTATATCTAGGTATATTACATCCCACTCAAACCCGTCCCCTTGTACTCTATTTTTGTACTACAACTTTCAGGACAAAATGATTAGCTATAACCTTTACCATATTACCGATAAACTTCCCAACTACAATTAGAGACTCAACCTTGACTCAAATCATTCGACCCAATATATGGTGGTGATCTACTCAAAGCCACTACGCACATATCACCAGGGTGCCACTCAATTGTGCCTTATCGTGCTACTTAAACACAAAAGTCACGGAAGACGCATTTTGGGCTCTATGGACCTAGCTAACCAACCAGACTGGCAACTAGCTCGACCACTCGGGTGAAAACCTATTCTAGGTTACCCTAACCTAGTAGAAGTAGTGTAATCATAGGGATCTTGACCATTCTGTAGAGACTAAAATTCGAGGTTCATCCAACCAACGATTGATGTCAAATCAGAAACCCAGTAAAATCCATCCATACAAATCACTATTTTTGGAATATATATATATATATATATATATATATATATATATATATAAACCGAACTTTTTGAAATAGGTCCCTATACCTATTAGGTAGTCTCCACCTCTTGGAATGTGGTGTCATTCGTAACCCTTATCCCATCTACCTGGAAGTCGCGATACAATTTTGTATTGTATTTATATTCTTTGCTCGTGCGTTTAAAAAACCACGGAATAGATCGCAATCTTGATTTCCCAAATTCTGTTCTATCATGAAATCATGCTTAGTTTTAATTTCAAGAACGGAATTTCCGTAGTGCATAGGTTGCAAGCCTCTCTAAGAAACGAAGGGTCTCTTCGAAGTTAGCCAGTGATTGGAACGGAGTAGCCCTAATCTAGCTAATAAGTCAAAGGTTCATAAGGTCCATTTTATCTGTATCATTTGATATCCTCTACCGCTCTTGAAACTTCGTGCTTGTTCACAGTTATTTCTTCCTCGTCTTTTCGTACCATTGACTCTCGTCCTTCCTATTTTGGGGGTCGATAACCGTGTTGTTTAAAATTTAGCAGAAGTATAGTATAATTTAGTTGATATTTGAATTTTTGGGCGTTTGATAGATATGCGAGGATTATAGATACCATAGGCGATAGATATCTATTGGAAGAATTTGAGCAACTAGTTGGAAGATTATAAGGTTTTGTGACCTTTGTTTGAGGGAGTAGTGTGATTAAAGGTGGGTAGAAGTTCTCGAGAGTTCGTAGTTACAAGGGCTAGTAGAAATATATGATAAATAAAATTTGAGGAGAGGTGGACTTACTTTTAAGGTTTAAATTTTAGGCATGGTTATGAGTTAGAATTTCGAGGACGAAATTATTTTAAGGTGGGTAGATTTGTAGCTCCCCTTCCCGAAAATTTTGTAAAATTTTATTATTTTTATTTTTATTTTATGGATTTACAAATGCCCTTGATATTATTTTAGAAATTATTAAAATAGAGGTACGAATTTATATCCTATTATTAATGGTGCTTTCCATATTGGAGCAATTTTTACCCAAGGGTGTGTGGTAAAGATCACCCATCGGGGTAATTGTATTATCTTACTTTATTGTTATTAAGTCGACTTGTTGTAAATCAGGTACATATTTATATGTGAATATAAATGTACTATCCTGTATATGGATAATAAGATTATTAGTATTTATAATAAGTATTTAAAGTATTTTAGATTTTTATATATATAATATATATGGGGCATATATATTTCGTATAATAGATATATATAGTGTATGTATACGAATATGGGTATGTGTATATATATATATATATATGTATAGATTGGACTAATACAAAAAAAAAGTATAAGATAAAAGAAATCTGAACTAAACCAGCCCACAGGAGTTTTCTCCAGCCTAGCCTGGCCTGCCAACTAAAGCCCAACCCCAAGAGCGAACCATCCATTATTTGTCAAGTACAAGATTTTCCTAACACTGTTTCGAGTGCAGGTCAGCACTTTGATTCATTAATGGGTTTTTATCTCTCTTGTTGATCTTGTATGATACAAAAAGTTCACGATATGAAAGGCATATGGGCCATGCTCTATATTGTGCATCAACTCAAGTTGCTATTTTCTAGGTGGCACATTGTCCCAACACCAATCAGTAGGAGACCCACAACTCTTCCCACAAACCCGAGCCATTTAACCCAGGCCTTCGGTTTATAACCGAACTTTCCTATATATATATACAACCACACGCGCAAAATCGAAAGCATCGAAACCCTAACCACAACTCGCGTTCGCCACCACGCCCCGACGCCGGCGCGCCCCCTGGGCTGCCGTGCGCGGCCGTGCAGGCCGTCGGAGACGACCACGGCGCGCGCGCGCGCGAGCGCGCAAAGGAGACAGCAGCAGCAGTGTTATGGGCACAATTTCGGGGTGCTATTCCCGTCGCCTCGTAGCGCCGATTCGCGTGTCGTCTTCGCAGGTACACCGCCAACATAACCAACTCCTATTCCCTTCAAACACTTCAATTTATTTTACGTCTTGTACGTCGGAAAATGAGCCCGAAGTCGAGCAAAAACCTGTCCAAAAATAGGATAGTTTCGCAGTCCAGGAACCTACATTGACGGACTGATTTCGATCAATCCAGTAATATTTTAGAAATTCCACTTGAACACGAATATTGACAACATATACGAGATGGAAACCCTGTTTATAGATTTATTTTTCATCAATTATATTGCTGTTAATTTAACTTCAAAGTTCGGGAAAAATCTATTTTCAAAATCACAAAATCGCTCCACGCGACGTGCGTCATGCCAATCGAGACGACGTGGTCGCGCACCGTAGACATCGAAAGCTGCGTAACAGCTTCGTGGTCGTGTGGGCTTTGACGGAGTTCAAATTGGTCGCGTGTGCGCGACGAATTTGATGCGTATCCGTCGAAATTCACCGTATCGTGCACGTTGCAAATTCTCCAATTACTTTGTGCACGCTCGTCAGATCGAGACGAAACTTGCGCCAACAGAACCGTATCATTTTTCTGGTCCTGTATGCCAAGTTTGGTCCAATTCTGAGACCGTTGATAAAATCACCGTTTTGCGGGCCCTGCGGTCCCACTCCACGGGCGATTTTGTGCACGGCCCGCCGAAATCCAACTTTGGGCATACGGTTGGGTTCGTATCGAAAAACTGAATCCGTAGACATGTAGTTTGACGAGTTTAGAGACCATTGACTCTGGCACGCTTTTCGGTGCAAAGCGGGTCCAACGGCGGACACCGTTTTGACCCAAAATTACCGTTTTGCCCCTGTGCCCAGAATTGGACGTAGGGACAGGCAATCCTAGCTAATTAGACTATTCTGAGATCATTGGTATTATTTATTTCAGCTTCTGGGGACTATTGTACGGGTTTTGACTATAGTGGCACATTGAGTAGTTCAGATTGTCGGTTTCACCAGCAAAGGACCACAGGCGAGTACAGTTTATTGTCTGCATTTTGATACTGATCTTTACTATATTTCATTGATTAGTCATTGGTTATGTGATTTTTATACTCTATTATAAATTGTTGAGTCGGGAATGAGAAGTACCAAGGATGTGTGATCAGACCGTAGACATTGTAGATATCGTAGACATTGTAGATATCGTAGACATTGTAGATATTGTAGACATTGTAGATATTGTAGACATTGTAGATATCGTAGACATTGTAGATATTTTAGACATTGTAGATATTGTAGACATTGTAGATATCGTAGACATTGTAAATATTGTAGACATTGTAAATATTGTAGACATTGTAAATATTGTAGACATTGTAGATATTGTAGACATTGTAGATATTGTAGACATTATAAATATTGTAGACATTGTAGATATTGTAGACATTATAGATATTGTAGACATTGTAGACATCGTTACTTTTCTGCAAGTAGATATCGTAGACCGTGCGGTGTAGCACCCCAGACCGATCACATGTCAAAGGTACTTCTAACGGTGGAAAAGTATATTGGTCTATTTATTACTATTGATTTTCTTACGGGTTTACTGTTATTTTCAAAACTCATGATTAATGCCTAACCTTTGTTTTATAGTCATTTTCTTTATTTGAAATTGCATTCAGTGAATTGTGCTCGTTCCATTCCTGACTGGAAACTAACATTTTCAGGTTAGCCGCGGATTCATTTAGCTTGGGGAGTGACGGGAGTACTTGCAGACGAAAAGCCTAGAGACTAGTTAGATAGATGAGTTATAGTCATTGTACAAGTTTATATTTTTCTATAAATGTAAATCTTGTGATTATTGTAAATTAAATTAATTTTGTGAATGAGCATTATTTGTGATTTTGATCTTCATGGCCGTGACAGCGTTCTACCGCCGACACTGCGGCGTAGGCTGGCTTGGACACGTCTTGTATCCGTTTAAAAAAAAATGGGTGCGGGTCGTGACAAAACACGTGCTCGGGGCTAAACGTTACAAGAAGAGAATTTACATATCAGTGGGAGAATGAAGAAGAGTCCACTGAGGCACTCTGGTGCTCCGGCTGGTCATCGTCGAGTGAATGGTGCGGTAGATCCTTCGGGCTCTTCTATCAGAACCTGGCCATGCAAAACCAGTGGGGTCAGACCCCAAATAGCAAGTACCACAAAGGAGGCCGAACAATGTACTTAAAACCAGCAATCATAGGCAATCAACAGAGAGAGAGAAAGCAATAAGTAAGGGAGGATCGAGATTCGTGCAGTACCAATGCACTTAACCCGAACATGAGAAGGCAGTAAGTAAAGCATTTAGTAAACACAATTAAAAGTAGACATGTTAAGCAAACGATCCTTTAAGAGTTATGCAAAGCAAGTAGTCATATGAACAGGTGAGATAAAGTAACTAGAGAACATATTAAATAACTAGAGCTAGGCAATATACAAAGAGAGGACGAAAGTACTATTCCGGAAGCCAGGTTACAACCTTTAAACCAAACAAGGACCGAGGTTGTAACCCTTCGCCTGAACAGAACTTGGTCTCTGATCATTTATTGCTAAAGGTGACAATCATTAAGTAACACTCAGAGAGTGACAAACAGGGAGTGACAATACAGAGTACAATACATTAGAGTGACAATCATTGTAATCATTATCCTGGAAACAATTAGGAACTGGATCTAAACAAGACTTAGACTGAGAAGGTGATATACGATGAGATAACCATGGGACTATTCAGATAACCAGGTTACAACCCGTAAACCAAACAAGGACGGGGGTTGTAATCATTCGTCTGAACAGAACTTGGTTTCTCCCACCATTTATCGGCAAGATAAAGTAAGAAATCAGGACATGTAACAACCAAGTACAAGATCAAGACAAGACTAGACTGATCGAACTTCATCCAACATTTACGGCCTAGCAATAAGTACGACTTGATACTTTAACTAACTAGGGTTATCACAGGCCTAATTACTAGCAAGATGCAGTGAGATTATTCCACAGCCACAAGCCCTGCAGACCATCCAGGTTAACCAGGCGAATATTAGTACAATAAGGGTGCAACACATAACCGTGTGCTGGAAGTGTGCCCTACTCGTCGGCAGGCTACAAATCCACAAGCGTGCCCAGATAACGGGATTGCCTGTAGCTGGGAAATCTCTTCATGACTACTGGATTATTCTAATTGTTAACCTTAGTCGATTTCAGAGGGTACCCCTGACCGTGGTACTCAGAGGTCCCCGTCCTAGACGTGATGCAAGACAAGACGGGTTCATTTGTACAAGCACAATCGTCCACGGTGTCCAAGTTATTCAATCTTGTTAAGTCGTATTAGCCGTCGTAACAGCATTCGAGATATATCATGTCAGGTTTATCACGTCAAGAGTGCGCCACGGCGGGCCACTATCAAGAATTATCATTATCACTTATCAAGTTATCATGTCAATTTATCAGGTCAAGCTATCATGTCGGGAGTGCACCACGGCGGGGCACTATCAAGTCATTCTTATTTATCATTTCAAGTTATCAGGTCAAGATATCATGTCAAGTTCATGGTCAAGAGTGCACCACCACGGGTCACTGTCGTGTCAAGCAATTTCATTCATTTAAGAAATAACAAGCTATTAAGTGGGTCGTCGCAATATAGGCCAAGAATAGAAAATATACAGTACAATCAGGAGCTCCATATTAAAATAAAAGAAACTTGCACAGTTAATCAATATTATATATATATATTCTTGAAGCCAAGGAAAAACTCTACAACTTTTATGTTGGGAGTTGGGAGAAATTCGAGCCATAATTCAGTCATTTAGAACATATAACAGTTAGAAATAGTCAAAATATGCATTATGCGGCCTATTCTGCGACATGCATGCAACCGCGACACCATATGCAGCTCAACTGCGACATGATATGCGCCTACTGCGACATGATATGTACCTCATACGGCTCAACTACGACATGGTATGCGCCTACTGCGACATGCGCCTCATGCGGCTCAACTGCGACATGATATGCGCCTACTGCGACATGCGCCTCATTGCAACATGCGCCTACTATGACATGCGCCTTCTGCGATATGCTGTGCGGCTACTGCGACATGCGCCTCATTGCAACATGCGCCTACTGCGACATGCGCCTTCTGCGACATGCTGTGCGGCTACTGCGACATGCGCCTCATTGCAACATGCGCCTACTGCGACATGCGCCTTCTGCGACATGCTGTGCGTGCTGCAGATGAACATAGAAATGACCAGAATTGCTTTTGGCCATAACTTCCTCATCCGAAGTTGAAATCAAGCGAAACAAAAGCCAAAACTGCATGAAATTAAATTCTCTACAACATGGAATCACTAGTTTTTGGAAACAAGTAAGTTTGGTAGATCAAAATCCAAGAAAACCAAAAATAATATAAACTTAGATCTACAAGAATTCACCCGGTAAAATCAAAAACTCCAAGTTCTAAACATGTTTAGAATCATGCAAGGAAGAAGGTGGAACAATCAAAAGTAAATTTGTTCAAGGTTCGGCAAGGTGTACTTGCCTCTCCTCCTTGGTGAAGAAGGAAAGAAGAAGAAGATGAAGATGGAAAAATGAAAATGAATAATGGAGGAGAGAGAGTGGTAGGTGGCTTATATAACAAGCCCAAGCAATCTCCACCATTCATTCTTCTCCACTCAATCTAAACCATACACCTCTCTCATAAGGAACCAACTAAACCAAGTCCAAGCCAAACCAAACCATGTTAAACCAAACCAATAAAACCAAGTCAAATCAAATTAAAACCAAGTCATGATTCATACCAAAATAAATGAAACAAGCCAGTATACGGGTCATCCGACAACTGTCAGAAATTCGTACAATGACAATTCAGCAACTTTAAATATTCTTAAAATTCAGGAAATACGAAATACAGCTCAAATAAATATGTATCCGTATAAAATACTGATACAGTGAGGCGGGCCTCACAAGATGCGCTCCTAACGAGGAAGTCATTCGCTCTGACGAGGAAGTGCTCTGCTCTTTTGTACATTGTGCGTTTTTGTGTCCTGTGATTTTGTACACTGAGTAGACAAATGTGCTACAATTTTGTACGCTGAGTAGATAGCTTTATATTTAATCATGAAAATCTGTAATAGACTTTGTAATCTTGATTTAATAAAGAATCTTTTTCATGTATTTTGCTTTGTGCTTTTCTCTATGTTATGTTTCTAAGGTGCGCAACAATGTTGACTATGCCTTGTAAATATTGTGCTTTCATTATTCTTCAAAGGTTGAGTGGTGTTGTGTGTTTTGGGTGTGTCATGAGATTGGCCACATGAAATTGGGTTGGGTGTTGGGTTAAGTTCGGGCTTAGGGTGGTAATGACTATCATGATGGAGTGTCTATACAAGCCTACCCACCTTAGCTAGTCACCTAGTCCTGTCAAGCATGGGTAATTATATCCTTCAAGTAAAACTTTCTAACTTAATGTGATAATTTACACGCTATCGTCGAATCACCAATTTTTGATTAAATGAATCATTCGACTAGACAGAGTTTCATATAGAAACTAAACATCGATAGAATTGTCATTCATATCCTATCGCTCCATTTAGTAGTGATGTCTATCAAAACCTCTACATACCCTAAATAATTACCTACGAAATATTCTACCTGCCTTAGTCATATCCTATGATAAGATAATACTGATAAGATAATACTGAAATAATTGTAAAACAAAAGTGCAGCAGCAGTGGCCCATACCCCATCAGAAGCCTATTTAGCGTTACTACAGAATGTAAGGACATATCCAGAATGAATGTCGGATTCGTCTTGGATTGTGCTTGAGGTGTGGATCCGGCCAGCATATGTTCAAGGATTGTCTGAAGAAACAGGCCATAGTTTATCCTCAATAGGCCCCAAGGCCAACAGCTCTAGCACTTCCAGCACCCCGACTAGGACAACAGGTGTCGAGGCTTATGGAAGCAGCAACAGGAGCACCACGCCCAGTCCTACCTCCCTAATCAATACAGTTCAACAGGACCAGAGCTCGAAGCCCCGACCAGAAGTGTGGACATGCTTTTTCGCTAGAAGTAGTGGATACAGAAGTAGATGGGGAAGTCATAGCAGGTATGGTCTCAGTAGCTACGTTTCCTGATGTAAACTCCCTAGATTTTCACTAGGATTTTTTTAAATTTATTTTGGCATTATTTTTATTTATTGCTATTTTACGACGAGTATGAATGCATGACACAAAATATTTTTCTAAATTAATTTAAAATTTTTACTAAATATAACGAATAAATATTCTGGTTCGAAATACTTGTATGGAAGTAAATTTTTCTTTGTTTTAGTGTCATATCAAATCCTTGCCAAAACATAGGTTTTATTTTACAAAATTTATTTTATTTATTATACCAATATGGTTATTAATTTCAAAACTAGTATTTATATAAATATTTTGTTTCGTATACGAGGAATATGAAATTAGATTCATGTATATTTTAGTTTTCAAAAACAATTATAATTATTTTATTTACATGCAAAAGGTTTTTCAAATATTTAATATTTATTTTTGAAATTAATTATTATTATTATTTTATTGCTCATAAAAGGATATTTTGAAATTGTTTGACTAATGTTTAAATAATTATAGTAATTTAAAATTTGAATTTTATTTTATTGATTTATTTTAAATAGTTTTAAAATAGATTTACCTAGATTTAAAGCTAATTCAGATTGGATTAAATTGATTTTTAAATTTTTTTAAATTAAATAGGGAATAATCAACTAGGGGATTTAAAATACAACTAGTTCATATCCAACTGGGACTTTCACCTCCTATATAAGGAGAACCCCTTGCTCTCTTCATAGAAAATTTCCACAAGTCCAAATTCCTCCACCCAAGTGCCGTGCATCGTGTTCGTGTCTCTATATCCTCCACTAATTCCTCTATTACAGTTACGTTATCACCTTCTTCGTGTCCACATTTCGGACACAATCCTCCTTATGTCATGTAGGACATACAATCAAGATACTTTCTGTCGTATCCGACAAGCCCGGACATGAAGACACAACCCTAAACTCTAACCCAATTCCTGTGTGTGTGTCAGCACCCTGACTCAGACAAATCAACCTCGCCGACTTTCTTGCCACTCGATGTCGTCGCAATGCCCGGACAACCGTTCTGCCGTCATCCCCCATAGCCACCGCCACCTAGATGACCAAACAAAGCCCGCAACACCAACAATAGCCCCATCTACTCCCGGTCTCCCCTCTGCCACCGACCGCCACCTTCACCATCAGCCACATACCGAAAACCCAACCCGTCGATGATTACCACCACAGACCACTTCTCCCCATCATCCCTCTAACCACCTTCGTCATGGACGTAACCACCAACTTCACCACCGACAACACACCAAAAAACTCAGTAACCACCAGCACCACTGCCGATGGCTATCCACCGTGGCCAGCATCTTAAAACCCTACCAAAAACCTAAACACCACCATCCCTTACCTATTACCATCGGCCAGATCTACAGCTCGCCGCCGTACGAAGTCCGTCCACATCTGCTTCCTCTGCCGTGCTTGTCATTCGCCTCATGCCCAGCCGTCTCCCCCAAATACCGGTGCCGCCTGGCTATACGCCAAGCCCCCGTCCTCATCGTGTTGCCGCGATCTTGGCAGCGCCTGCTATCCGGTGCCCGACGTGCACGGGGAGTCGCGCCCACACGCGATGAGCCCAGCGTCCGTATGAGCAGCCCTCCACCTGGTGCCCACTATGCCCCTCCGCCAGCCGTCGGAGTGGCAAGCCCTGCCCGACCATCAGTATCCTCCGCCCCGCTCCGGTAAGGCCTCTCACCCGCTTTCACTCTCTCTTCTGTTCTCTCCCCCTCTTCTTTCCATCACCTCTAATTTCTCTCTCTAATAATTCACATACGCCTACTGCTCCTTCTCGATTTTGTTGACTTTCCTTCTTATGAGGAAGCAATAAGCAGAGTAGGGACTGCTGTTTATTATATTATTATTATTATTAACTGAGTCAGAAATTTTTTATAGTGTTATTGTTAGCACTTTTATTTGTATTATTATTATCAGAGTCAGTATTTTTTACAGTTTTGTTATTAGTGTTATTATTATTATTATTTAAATTATTCTTTTTCAAAGCAGGCTATATATGTTAGTATATTACAATAGATAGAGCATTGTGTACGTATATCCCATGTTTATTAATTGTATTGGCAACCAATAGTTTTTTTGTAAATATATATATGCCTTAAATGTTTTATAACAAAATGTTGTTTTTAATTCTTGGCCATATATCTAGTTAAAAAAATGGTTTAGGTGAAAACCCAAAAAAAATATATATACTATGTTTACCTATTTTAAGTGTAGCTTTGTCCTAAATTTTATTTTTACAAAATTTAGCTTTATCATACAAAGTTATAGTTTTTACCTAAATGAGTTAGTAATATTTTTGATTATCTATTTAAAATATTTTCGTTTACAAAGTATAATTATTATTTATAATCATATTTAACAACTTAGAATTTTTGCCCAAAATAATTTTTCTTGACTTTCAATATTTCTACCTATGAATATTTTGACTCATGAAAAACTTGTTTTTAAGTATTATAAATATTTTTCAAAAATTGTATATATATATGATCTCCAAAAAAAAATTGTATATATATTATTTTTTTCCACTTCCTTCGATTTTCCTCCAGCCGTGACTAGGCCCATTATTTCTATTCCCTTGCCAATTCTGAACTACCTTATGTCAATCTTAAGTAATCTGACCGTTCTGGACCCAATGAAATAGTTCGTGCCACCATTGGGGGTTGTCTTGCATAGTTGTAACACTGAAGTCATATTCGGTGTCACCTTGATAATCGTACCACATCCAGCGTCACTACCAGGCAAGATACCTTATTATTTGCTGTCTATTTACTTTATCTCATATTTCATGCATTTATTTATTATTTCTTTTTCTACAAATTAAATTGTGCTACATTGTCAAAAATTAGATACATTATACCGTGTAGCTGTATTTCCCGTTATTTATTATTTTATACGCATTAACCTTAGCGTTAAGGGACCACCATTTGTTGTGTTGCATTCATAGGCCTTGACACATTTGTGCTACGAAGTCGTGAGTCGCATATAGAACTCGGACATGCGTGACTGGCTGGCCACCAGTACGTATAAGCCTTGCGATAGGGTTAACCACTAATAGTATTGCATGATAGTTTGACTTCGCGGTTATAGAGGTTATGTGTTGTAAAGACAACATATAGGCATAGGGCAGGGAGGACAACTCCTTAGCATATGGGCTACCACACACTTTACCTTTTGTAACCCGTGAGCTCCACCGGAGATACGGGTGAGATTACCCTTTATTTTACTAACGGCCACTGACGCCTGCGAAACGTCAGGCTCTTACATCATTACTGGCCCCTGGTGCCCCAAGAGGGGACTATACCGATCCCATTTTAGCCAGGGAGCCCATGCGTTGGAGGTGTGTTCTTAAAAACTAAATTTACTTCGAATGGTTAGGCTACCTTATCCGTTAGGTATGAGTACTTTTGGTTTGGATACTTTTATATGATCGTAGCTTGGAACTGTAACTTGTCGCGGACTAGTTTGCCACATCTTGTCCTTGTTTGGTTATAGGTGTAGCTCACTACTTTGATGAAAAGGTACTGAACCTTGTTGTGATTCGGATTCCATATTGGATTCATGGCATGGAAAGATATTTTATCGTGGATTAGGGTGCCATCTCCTGTCCTTATTTGGTTGGGGGGATGGTACACTAATTCAATGGTGGAGTATTAGACCATGTTATAATTCGATTTGACTTATTATTGAGCAAGTTTAAATCCAGTTTTATGGCATAATATTACGTATCTTGTTACGTCCCTCTGAGTACATGGTAATCTCACTAGGTGTGTGTTCTTATCTCTTCGCAGGTGTTTTAGCCAAGACCGTGATCTTCTCTAATCCTTCGAAGATGATTGCTTTTGGATCGTCCATGTCACTCTTTGCCAAATTATTTCTTTGTTGATGTATTTCTTCTTTTACTAGTTGGTAGTGGATTTGTCTCCGCCCAACATCATATACAAAGGACAAATTCTTACTTAATTCTATAAAAGTTTTATCTTTATATTGTGGATGAGATTAGTTTGTCTTGGTTTTACTGTAGTTACAACCTACGTATATTTATTATACGGCTGGCATGTCAATGTTTCTAGTCCTATGTATTTTGGGACAAGGACGTTACATATTTTATGGTGGCCCATATAGGTCTACAATAAATTGTTTGGTTACTTTATCGTACCAAGCAAGCCTGTGTATAGGATTAGAGTCTAGGATCTCATCCACATAGTTGACCTCCTTCCTCGATTCTATTTCTGAACCATCGCTTGACTCTTTGATTTGCATCTTGCTTGATTTATTCTATCATAATTCTTATCCTTCCTTCGTACTTAATAGAGGTTAAGACGGTAACCCATACTAGGTAGACTTGTCTCGTTGTCCCATCATACTACTAGTTTAATTCTTGTATGTTGGGTAGAATGCCTCACGACCTACTAATTCCTTCGTCCTTATGACCCATTATAATGACAACTAAGTAGGGTACCTGGACTATAAATCTTTAGAGGACCATATCTCATTGGTCGACCAAAGCCTTAGACAAAAAGACAATTGGTTGACTGTATAGACACCAAACAAGACTTAGATTCTTAAGGTATTTGAACGAATTCTACTTCTTTCATCATTATCTCGCGTACTCATATCTATTATAGCCGAGTTTTGCAACATTATTCCTTTATCGAGCTTGATCAAGGACAGTATTTTATTGGAGGCCTCTACTAATATATTGTCTAATCAGAACCGGTGTATTATGGTATGATCAACCTAGTGCACTTGGTTCGCCCTTTTTATGATTACTCTACGTAGATTGAGATATAGTTAACAAATATACTTGCCCTCTAGATTCTCATCTATGACTGCCTTGACAATCCTTTTTTGAATTATTCAGTTGCCTTTGAACCATATATTGGTATTCGAAAACATCTTCTTTGGACTCATGTTGTTTTTCGTCTTTTACCTATTTTTAGACAAATGCTCATGCTTGATAGATAGACCCAAAGTATCACCTTTAGTTGCCCTATCACCTATTGTCGAGATAGTTACATATGCACGAATGTAGCTAAGCATCAACCAAGCCATGTGACTGCAACCTCGTCTCAAGTTATTCAATATTTCTTTCGACTCTCGATTTATTATCATGACCTTCTAGTCATTTGAAACTTAAGAAGTATTAGAATCGTTTCCTTAATCCAACCCCCAACCTATACGACTATCATACAATCTTCTCTATGGAACAATTTACTCTTTATCCCTAATTACGTTACCGTTATTTCTTGACCCTTAAAATTTTTATTTCTGGCATAACTAGCGACCCTCACTCATTACCCAAAATATATTTGTGATTTTTTATATAGCTATCTAAATCATGATTTTACCCTCACTATAAATTATTTCTTTCCTAATGCTGGTTTACATTTTCTTGAAAGGAAATCCTTTTATCCTCTCAACCCTACATACCCTAGTTACTACTTAATTTCGAGGACAAAATTCTTGTAAGTTGGATAGGATGTAAACTCCCTAAAATTTCAATAGGTTTTTTTTAATTTATTTTGGCAACGTTTTTATTTATCGGTAACTTCCCATTTTTTTGATTTAGACTGAAGTGGAAGCAGAACTTCATCCCGTTGATGCTAGGCTTCGCCCAAGCATCCCCCATGGTGTTCGTGACATAGAGGACCTTCTCGGTTCCATGAGCAGCTGGAACAAATCCTTTCAAAAAAATTCTTCATAAGAATGTGTGATACAAAATATTTTTCTAAGTTAATTTTGCTATAAATTTTTACTAAATATAACGAATAAATATTCTGGTTCGAAATACTTGTATCGAAGTAATTTTTCCTTTATTTTAGTATCATAACAAATCCTTGCCAAAACATAGTTTTTATTTCTTACAAATGTTATTTTATTTATTATACAAATATGGTTATTAATTTCAAAAGTAGTATTTATATAAATATTTTATTTCGTATGCGAGGAACATGAAATTAGATTCATGTATATTTTAGTGTTCGATACCAATTGTAATTATTTTGTTTACTTGCAAAAGGTTATTCAAATATTTAATATTTATTTTCAAAATTAATTATTATTATTATTTTATTGTTCATAAACTGATATTTTGAAATTGTTTGACCAATGTTTAAATAATTATAGTGATTTAAAAATTGAAATTTTTTATTGATTTATTTTAAATAGTTTTAAAACAGATTTACCTAGATTTAAAGTTAATTCAGATTGGATTAAATTGATTTTTACCTCCTAGTGGATTTAAAATACAACTAATCCATATCCAACTGGGACTTTTACCTCCTATATAAGAAGAAGCCCCTACTCTCTTCATAAAGAATTTCCACAAGTCCAAATTCCTCCACCAAAGTGTTGTGCATTATGTCCGTGTATCCATCTCCTCCACTAATTCCTCTATTATAGTTGCATTATCACCTTCTTCATGTACATATTTTGGACAATCCTCCTTGTGTCACGTAGGACATACAATCAAGACATTTTCTGTCGTATTCGACCAGCCCGAACACGACGAAACAACCCTAAACTCTAACCCAATTCATGTGTGCGTGTTAACAACCTGATATGGACAAATCAACCCCGCCAACTTCCCTGCCACTCGACGTCGTCGCAACGCCCGGACCACCGTTCTGCCATCATCCCATATAGCCACCACCACTACCAAAATACATGGATTTACCGACGGCCTTATCCGTCGGTAGTCCGTCGCCAAAAATAAATACCGACGGATTACCGACGGATATTTTGGTAAAACAGCCGTCGGGAATAACCTCGTCGCTAAAACATATCCGTCGCTACTCCGTCGCTCAGCGACGACTTAGCGACGGAATACCGTCGGCGCATTTAAATATATGTAGCGACGGATTACCGACTAGCTTTTGTCAAAACATGTATCAGGATATAGGGTTAGCGACGGAAAACTCCGTCGCTAAAGAGTCGGCAAAACCGTATCAGTGATTTTCTGATACCCAATATCCGTCGCTAATCCGTCGTAAATTTGTCGGCAAAAGCGTATCAGAGATTTTTTGATACCCAATTACCGACGGACATTCCGTCGCTAAACCGTCGCTCAATGTAAAATTCTCCAGGTAGCGACGGATATTACGTCGCCAATCCGTCGATACATTAAATCCTACAGTTAGCGACGGATAGTCCGTCGGGACTTTGTCGCCAGTCCGCCGTAAGTTAGTCGCCAATCCGTCGCGAAAGCTAAAATTTATGGACATCAAACAGCATCAGTTCGACGGATCGTCCGTCGCCAATCCGTCGCTTTATTGAAATGCTCCAGGTAGCGACAGATTTTACGTCGCCACTCCGTTGCTAACCTCAGTTTCTCCAGTTAGCGACGGATAATCCGTCGGGACTTTGTCGCCAGTCCGCCGTAAGTTAGTCGCCAATCCGTCGCGAAAGCTAAAATTTCTGGACATCAAACAGCATCAGGTCGACGGATCGTCCGTCACCAATCCGTCGCTTTATTGAAATGCTCCAGGTAGCGACGGATTTTACGTCGCCACTCCGTCGCTAACCTCAGTTTCTCCAGTTAGCGACGGACTATCCGTCGCTGAGTGGTCGCCAGTCCGCCGTAAGTTAGTCGCCAATCCGTCGCGAAAGCTAAAATTTCTGGACATCAAACAGCATCAGGTCGACGGATCGTCCGTCGCCAATCCGTCGCTTTATTGAAATGCTCCAGGTAGCGACGAATTTTACGTCGCCACTCCGTCGCTAACCTCAGTTTCTCCAGTTAGCGACGGACTATCCGTCGCTGAGTGGTCGCCAGTCCGTCGCTAACTGCTAATTTTTGAAAAAAATACTGCAAACAGACTCTTTCCTGTTTATACAACACATCCAACACAATATCAAACATGCAAAATATCCATATACAACACCATATATCCATATCCAACACGAATATCCAACGTATCCAATATCCAACACCATATATCCATATGCAAAATATCCATATCCGACACCAATATCCAACGTATCCAATATCCGACAAAATATTACCAACACAATATATCCAATATCCAACATTAAATTATCCAAACATAAAAAAAATATCCGAACATACAATGTATCCAAATGTCTACAAAACCAACAACATAAACAAAATCAAACCCCGTCCGTCGGATCGTCTCGTGCTCGTGCCGCCGCATCCGCTTTGCGTATGTACTCCTCCACCGTGTGTGCCGGCACTTGGGACAAGACATGGTCTGGAAGCGCGCGTAGCTGCTCTGGCGACATCATGTCAAGGAACGTCAAGACGGTGTTATCCGATACGATACGGGCGTCCGCAGAGCGGTTAAACAAAAGCCGTCCGGGGGAAGAAGGACCAGGTCGATCCGAAGCACCGGCAGCAGCAGTAGACGGACCGGGAGCAGACGGATAGCGCCCCAACACTATCGCCCGCAAATCTGACACCGCGGAGGTCAGAGTCGCAAGCTGCGCTCTCACATCGTCAACCGGGGGTGCTGGGGGAGGCGGAGGCGGTAGATATCTCGGGGACGGCTGCAACGAGGGCGCCATGGAACCTAAGCCGTAGACGCGCCCTTTCCTAACGCCGCCGACGGATTCTACGAACACGTCGTCGTAGCGAGCGGCCATAGAAGAGTGCGTCTGGGTGGGCGTCGTTTCGCCGACATTCTCGGAAAGGGGCTCGATCTCAAGCCGACTAAGTGCCTCACGATACGCAGCCTATCCAATGAATGTGTTTATACTATAAGTTTTCCTAAGTTATAATCTAAATCCTATGTTTCCCTAAGTTATAGTCTGAATCCTAAGTTTATCTAATTAACTTAACAATAATTATATTTCTAACATAAATCTCATAAACGTAAGTACTTACATCAGTCTCCTCGGCCCTCGCGTCGACGAAGCACCCGTCCTTTCGCCTCTTGTGCGTATGCACGAATACATCGTGAGCGGTGACCGTCTCCGCCTCTTTCCCCTGCTTTACCGCCCGTTGGGCCTGCATACATAGAATTTAATTAACTTCGTATATTAACAGTACGAAATTAAATAATAGAATGAATTTGAATTTGCGCTATCTCACCAAATCTGCACGCGTCGATGCGTGGGGCCTTGATCCCCCCGTATGTAGACCCGCGACCTGTCGATTAGCCTTAGCTTTCTCCGATTTCAGCTTGAACTACGGAGTATCCATCTTCTCCAACATCTGCTCATAGTACTCCGCCCGGATCCAGTCCTTCCTCATATGTGCCGTACGAAGGTCGTACACCGCATCCCGTATCTTCTTTCCGGCGGCGGCTTTGTAGGTCCTGCGGATCGCCTCCTCGCGATGGGGGGGCCACCAGAACGTCCTCTGACATACAAATTCAAATATCACGTAATAAAAAATTTAATAATTTAAAGAATAATTAATAATTCACCGACGGATTTATACCCTCATCTCGTCGAGCCAGACGTACTTCATGTCCTGAGGCACCTCAGAAAAATTGAGGTAGGGGCCATGGTAGTTATCCCGGATAATGCGCCCTAGAATCCGGGCAGCATTCCACGGGAAAAACCTATAAAGAAGCAACGACTGGATTATTAACTTGAATAAATGAAACAAATTTAATAAATTAACTTAAATTAACTTACGATTCACCAGCGGGCTATAGCTCTCGTCGGAACTCGCCCACCAGCCTCTCTGGTGGCGTCGGGGGATCCGCGGGTCCGTACACGTACTCTCCGGTTACAGGATAAAACTGAATCCCGGGGTACTCCGAGGCCCACCCTGCAGTAACTGCTGGGCCCCCTGCTGCATCTGCTGCTGCATCCGCTGGTACATTCGGTGGCGGAACGGATCCGCTAGCGGATGGAGTCACAGGCCTCGACGACGATGTCGGTGGCACGGAGGAAGAATGACGGCGGGAAGAGCCTGTGTCCGGGCTCTCCAAGTCGGGATCGGAGGTCACATCCGGGGAATGCGGCTGGCGACCACGACCGCTACCACCACGCCCACGCCCACGCCCACGACCACCACCACCACCACCACCACCGCCGCCGCCGCCGCCACCGCCACGACCACGGCCAGCACCACCAGTACGGGTGCTCGCAACCATGCCCTGTAAATAGAACACATAAACAAAATACCGACAACATAGATTTATAAATAAATATAAAACTAAACATATCCATACCAGCAGCAGGGCGATGAGTGCCGCCCAGACGAGTAGGCCTAGGAGTGCCATCTGCAAAAAGAAACTCATACAATAATACGCAAATATCCCAAACTGAAATAAATATTACAATCAGAAGTGAAGTACGAATAAAAGCTAGATACACAAAATCTGATAAAATCATGCACCAATACAATAAAGTACAATTCTTGTAACTTTTGATGAAAGGGCATCTTGTGTTCCACTAGACTTGTAATTGTAAATCCAAATGTAATAGGATAATTTATGATTCGAGACTAGATATTGGGTGCTTCAAGATACAACTAAAATATAGCGATATTTAATCATCGTCATCGTCCTCTTCCTCGGCCTCGGCCTCATCATCATCATCATCCTCATCGTCGAATTCATCTGTATCCTCATCCTCATCCTCATAAAGTTCTTTTTCTTCTTCTTCTTCTTCTTCTTCTTCTTCAGTCTCAATACTTGGGACAAGACGCCTCTTTCTCCCCTGGTTGACATCTAAGTCTTGTATATCAACCTCTTCCTCCCCTCTATTTTTATCAGCAAGAGGTATATCAACCTCTAATTCAACATCCATGTCACAAGACTGTTGTCCCAAGTATTGGGGCTTTTCGATCTGGTCCTCTTGGTATGCTGGGTCTCCAATGTTGAATGTATTTCTAGATTTAATCTTGCATACTGCCCACCAGTCAAAGCGATCTCTACGACGCCTTGGGTAGCTTGTATAGTAGACTTGAACAGCCTGACTTGCTATCGCAAACGTGTCGGACCCTCTATACCTCCTGCGATAATTTATATCGACGAATCCAAATTGTTTATCGATTCTCCAACCGATATTTGGTGTCGTATCGAACCACTCACATTTGAACATAACAATACGTATATCAAATGGGGCACTATATTATAATTCTATAATATCCTGAAGCACTCCATAATAGTCAAAGTCCGGCTCATCGTCATAGATTGTGCCTCTTATGCAAACACCAGAATCCTTCGTACTGAAGCCGTCATTGAGAAATTCGGCATTTATAGGATGTTGAGTTGTCTTAAACTTGAAGCCATTAACGACATAGCCGGGCCAAGTCTTTGCATGCTTCTTCGGTCCTAATGACAAATAACGAATGCTCTCATTTGTGAGTGTACTTGGTTCAGCTAATAAAACCTGTAAACTTTAAATGTTTTAGTTGCATATATATATTTAAATGGTAGCCGCATAACATATTATCTCAGTTACTTACGTAATCTCGAAACCATGACGGAAAGGTAAAATCAACCTCTCTTTGAAGTCCCTCATCGGTAATATCGGGTGTCCTTATTTTGACTTTATCTCTAAATACACTGTTAGAGAGAATAAAAATTAGTGTAGTCACTTACCTCACCAAATTAGAGATTATAACGAGGTGTAGTCACTTACTTCTCCAAATCTCTCACTTCTTTATGTCACAATTTAACAAGACATATCGGTGAGCGGCATCATACTCATCGTCACTCAACCACCGTTTCTTACTAGCCCCAATAGGCTTGTCCCTTAAATTGAATATACCTCCTTCCTCAACGTCTTCGTCATTCCTTTGAGGTCTATTTCGATTTGTCTCAACATGAGTATCAAAATAAATGGAGCAAAAGTTTGACACCTCCTCGATAAGATATGCTTCGCATATCGAAGCCTCTATATGAGCCTTGTTGCCAACTTTCTTCTTTAGATGATGTAGATACCTAGAGAGACAAATTATCTTGAGAATTAACAATAAATTATAAAATCCACTTAAATTATATCGATTTTTATTTATCTTTCAAAGGGGTACATCCATCGATAATGAACAGATGTACCGACACGGGTTTCGTATGCTAGATGAATCGGTAGATGCTCCATACTGTCGAAGAAACCCGATGGAAATATTTTCTCTAACTTGCAAATTGTTAAGACAATCTTCTCCTCAAGTTGTATCATATGTTGCACCGTGAGCTTAGTTGAACAAATATCCCTGAAGAATGTAGACAGCTCGGCCAACGGAACCCATACAGCAGAAGGCAACAACTCTCTCAACGCAATGGGCAGTAATCTTTCCATAAACACGTGGCAGTCGTGACTCTTCATTCCTGTTAGCTTGCGTTCATTGAGATCAACGCATCTAGACAAATTTGACACATAGCCGTCGGGAAATCTTAAAGTAGATATCCACTTGCAGATTATTAATCTATCTTCCTTGCTCAATGCGTATGGCGCTATCGGCTTAGTTACTTATCCACCAGCTCCCCTTTGTATCAAGTTTAGATTATGTCGTTTGCATATCTCGGCCATGTCTTGTCTTGCTTTTGGATTGTCCTTCGTCTTTCCTTTAATATCCATAACGGTATTGAAGACATTATCGAACACATTTTTTTCGATATGCATGACATCAAGATTATGCCTAATATGATTATCTTTCCAATAAGGCAAGTCCCAGAAGATACTCCGTTTGGTCCAGTTATGGCTTTGTCCGAACCCCTCGACACGATTGTTCGATGGATCTTCCATTACGGTGGGCAATTCCTTTACATCTTCCCAAATATCGTATCCCGACAATCTGGCAGGAGGTTCAGAAAATTCTTGTTTTCCATATCTGAACGCGTCCTTGTTCTTTCGCCAAGGATGTCTCGTTGGCAGAAATTGACGGTGACAGTCAAAGAAAGAAGTTTTTCCTCCATGTCTAAGGCGGAACGCCTTACTATTTTCCATACATATCGGACAAGACATGTTGCCGTGCGTACTCCATCCCGACAGCATACCGTATGCTAGAAAATTATTGATTGTCCACATGAGTGAAGCTCTCATCTGAAAGTTTTGTTTTCTGGAAATATCATAGGTCGTGACGCCGATCTCCCACAACTATTTCAGCTCATCCACCAACGGCTGTAAATATATATCGATGTTCTTTGTCGAATTTTTGGGACCGGGTATGATAGCTGTCAAGAACATATAAGGAGTCTTCATACACATCCATGGTGGCAGATTGTAAGGGGTAAGAATGACCGGCCAGCATGAGTATTGAGATCCCGACTGTCCGAAAGGGGCGAAGCCATCTGAACATAGCGCCAGGCGTACATTTCTAGGCTCTGCAGCAAAATCTGGATGACACAAATCAAAATATTTCCACGCCTCCCCATCCGAAGGATGTGACAATTCTCCTTCGTCCTTTATGCGATCTTCACTGTGCCACGTCATGTGTTCTGCTGTATTCAGAGACATATGCATCCTCTGTAAGCGCTTCGTGATCGACAAGTAATGCATATACTTGTAAGGACGTCGTTTTATAGTTGACTTTCCTTTTCCCTGTACTGTCTTGTAACGATCCGCATTACAGAACCAACAACTTTCTAATACGCAATTCTCTTTGTAATACAACATACATCCGTTGCGACAGCAATCTATCTTCTCGTACCCCAGTCCCAGTTGTTGGACCATCATCTTTGACTTGTAGAAGTTTCTTGGGAGCTCTTTTGATTCCTTCGGTAACACCTCATTAGTTAATTGTGTGATCCGATCATAGCAAGCTTGTGGCAAGTTAAAATCAGACTTTATGTTCAACAACCACATCGTCACTGACAGTACGGAATGAGTCTCACAACCAGGATATAGAGAAGTATCTGCGTCCTTAAACATATCATAGAACTCTTTTGCCTCGGGATTAGGATCCTCCGGATCAAAATTAGGCCCTGCCGCAGCATACACCATATCTCGTGCAAGGTTCTGCATGTCTCCATAATCCACAGAGCATCCGTCATCTTCGAGGACATCCGTTGCAGCATTATCATCAAAAGCATAAGTACCAGCTTCTGCAGCCTGTCTTTCTGAATATAATTCACCTTACGATGACCACAGGCCGTAATCACGTACGAAACCCTTACGGGTCAAATGATCTCTCACAGTCATCACTTCTTCGAAACGTCTATTGTGACAATTAACACATGGACACTTGATTTTGTTATCGTCCATGTACTGAGTTTTGCTTATGGCATACTTAAGAAATACTTCCATACCTGCCTGAAAATCGTCACTCACACCAATTCTGCTCTCGTGTTGTCGTTTGTACATCTATGTACGATCAACAAAGTAACGATTCATGCTCGATTTGATGTGAATATCTGTATCGTAAGACAAACTAAACATAAGAATTAATAGCCCGATACCGATACTCATATCGTAAGAAAAACTAAACTTGTGGATAACACGCTAGGCTTACGACGAGGATACTTAGTATCACAATCTAACAGAATTAGTATATAATCATGTAACTGGTGGATCCGCTAGCTAGTAAGCCGGATATACTTAATATCAGAGAGTATCAGATTAGTATCAGTATATAGGTTAGGTCGACCGTATCAAACGCATATCGGAATAGTAGGCCGAATAGGAGGCCGAGATAGTCAAATGAGAAGAAGGGAAGAAAGGAGGAGCAGATGGGTCCAGAGCCATGGTGGAGGAGGAGAAGTAACATGAGAGCAGTTTCTGCCGTAACATCTCCTGGCTCTGCTGGCAACTGAAGTCCAGATGCTACAAAGGACGATCCTTCGCTAAAATCGACTACAACACCCATCAGTTCAAGTTCATTCCTATATGAGTATATTCCAATGCCATAGAGGAAGGTCAACAAACTGATGGCTTCTCTGGCATTGGAATCTACTCATATAGGAATGAACTTGAACTGATGGGTGTTGTAGTCGATTTCAGCGGAGGATCGTCCTTTGTAGCATCTGGACTTCAGTTGCCAGCAGAGCCAGGAGATGTTACGGCAGAAACTGCTCTCATGTTACTTCTCCTCCTCCACCATGGCTCTGGACCCATATGCTCCTCCCTTCTTCCCTTCTTCTCATTCGACTATCTCGGCCTCCTATTCGGCCTACTATTCCGATACCGATACTTTGAACCTTGATCTTAACCCAAACCTATATACTGATCGATACTAATCCGCTACGCCCGATATTAAGTATATACGGTCGATACTGATAGCGATAGTCCGATACCGATAGCGATAGTCCGATACCAATAGTTCGATCGATACCGATAGTTCGATACCGATAGCGATAGTCCGATACCGATAGCGATAGTTCGATACCGATAGCGATAGTCCGATACAGATACACATGGACCTACATATCTATATATCACTAGTAGCCATACTCCTCTACATACTACTCTACACTAGGATCTAGTAACCATATACTACTCTACACACTAGCTACGTAGTCATACTCTAAAATAAGGTAAACTAATTTACCCACACATTAAAACCAACCCAATCAAATCTTAGGCAAACTATTCATATGATATCAATCGAAATACAAATAGGTCAACTAGGCTAGTTCTAGGTCAAATTAGGAGTCCAAGTCAACTCTGTCACGACCCGCACCCTAGAGTAAGGGCACGAGAAGTGGGTACGTCCAGCCTACGCCGCAGTGTCGGCGGTAGAACGCTGTCCTAGGTAAATCATCTAACAGTATAAAGGTACCTGTACAGTTCATACTCTCCGAATGGAGGTAACAACATAACATAAGTCTCAATCACATCTAAGGTAGAAAAATGAAGAACAGATAGATAGATAGCAACTCAGAGAAACCATAGCATAGATGAAATAAGACTAAGTGTCTAAGATACAAACATCCAGAATGTCAACTCATAATACAATAAGTCTAAGAGTCTATACATCTCCACATCTCAAAATACAACTCAAATGTGAGACAAAATGATATAGAAAAGACTATCTAGACTAAACTGGTCTAGACTACTGGAACATCCTCATCAGCTGTAGGTGAAACCTGCTGAGGGTCCTCGGTACAAGTGTCATCTAGTCCTGCTCCATAATAGGTAGTCACCCATGCCTCGTCCTCATCCTCTGTAATATTTTCAACAGGTCCAATCAGGACGGGAACGAGCACAATACATCTCACACAGTGCATATCAGGTTAGGAAATACGATACAGGCAATAGAGTAAGATACATGAACTGCTGAAAGGAAATATACGCTGTAAAAGAGATAGCTGTAATGAAATATCTACTGTATATAGAGAACTATAAGTGACTAGTGATGTAGAGCACAAGATAGGCATGTGAATGGCTAGAATTTATACATGATTACACTACTGAGTTTGCACATGATTACACTACTTTGGAATTATTCACATGTCCACTTCTACTCCCCCGTTTCCCCAACCAATACACAAGGATCTATACAGGTTACGTTATTTATACATGATATCACATGGGGCCCATGAAAGGGTGCACATGATAGTATACATGAGGGCTCAGTAAACATGAGAGTACATGATCACATGAGTGCACATGAATGATGGAAGCATAGGAGTACATGATGATAGTGAAACACACATAACATGAAGTACCCGATGCTCCCGAGAGGGATAACATCTCATGTAAAGATCCATATAGTACCAATCCGTGTTACAAATGTGACAGCAACAAGTAAAGTAATCTAGAGCGAGAAGTAAAGCCTGAACAAGTATGAAACGGTCAGAGAATGTACTCGCCTGCTGTATGAATGTCTGTAGAGAATATGCAGTCTGAGGAGAGGTGTCTGGCTCCTGATCAGAGCAACACAAGTCACAATGTGTTCTAAATAGTAAAAATGAAGTCTACTATGCAAACTACATGATTCTAAGTCAATCTGGTCAAAAGTCAACTCTTGGTCAACTCTAAAGTCAAACTAGTCAAGTTAAGTCAATACTAGTCAAACTAGTGGTTTTAGGTCACTCCTAGTCATTTCTAGGTGATCTAGGTCAACTTTGACCTACAGTTGACTTTGGTCAACCCTTAGTCAACAAGGGTCAACACAAAGGATTTTGGGTCATTAGGGCTAGCCCCAAGCCATAGGCTAGTAGTCTAGGTTTTCTATATAACCTATAGTTGGGAACATATACATATATATATATGATACATATATAGATGTATGAATCTATCTAACCCAATACCCAATATAGGAATATCATATAATATACAACCACACATATATATACATATATGTATCTAATACTAATACATATATATATCAATATATATATATACATATATATCTATATATATAATACCTATATATATACTATATATATATATAAGACATAAAGAGAGAGACTTAGTGAGAGAGAGAGAGAGACTGAATGAGAGAGAGAGACTGAGAGACTGAGTGAAACAGGGGGGGTGTGTGTTCAGGTTTTCCTGAACTCAAACCCATCCACACACACACACACATCATACATATATACATACATAGGTATATATATGTATAACTTAACCCACACAATACCAAATTACCCCAAAATCGACCCACACTCTCACATACACATATACTACATATATACACATTAAAATACATTAATATAATACATAAATCATTAGCAAAATCGAATCAAAATTCGATTTTGCAAAAACTGTGAATTCTCAGGAAACAGGAAATGCACTGTGAAAATCCAACTTGGGTTAGCTCAAACATCAATCAAATCGACCTAAGATGACCCAAACTTGGTTGGTAATGATAGCCCCTAGGTTAGGCTAGGTCCCTAGCAGCCTGACACTGTGTCACGACACGACACGACGTGTCCACAATGATTTGAAGTCACCCGGGTAAGTGAGTGTACACTGTTACAGTGTAAAACTCAAAGTAGTCTAGGACACGACACAAAGCGACACAGGCCTCGTGCTCGTGCCCGAAGGTGCGCCTAGGGTTGGGCTTCGTGTCCATGGGCCTGATACGTGTCCACGTGTCGTGTAGAGGGGACACGACACGCGTATCAGAAACCCCAATTTACGTGTTTCAGACTGTGTCGTCGCGTTTTCGCGTGTCTCGTGCTCGCGACATGGGACACGTGACACTACGTGGTTGTGTCCAATGTGTTCGCCTACATACAGGCTTCGTGTCCATGTCAGTACCAAGTGTCTACGTGTCGTGTACAGTGGACACGACACGTTCAAAGTATAGTGTCTGTGCGTGTGTACACAGTGTTTAGAACGACCCTTGCGGGGTCGATTCCGTGTCCGACACGACACGAGGTCATCCCAAACTTTGGGGATGACCTGTCAGTCATTGCCCCGTGCTCTGTGCCAATTTTGGCGTGTCCACGTGGCTTCTACAGTGCGTGGGGACACTGTGGTAGCAGGACACAATTCCTGTGTACTGCCCTGTGTCCCGAAAGCTTGTGTGTCCATTCTTGGACACGACACAAGGTCAAATTGTGTCCAGTGACATAGGATTAGGGTTAGGGTTAGCTAGGCTAGGTTTTTGTTCAAAGAGTTTGGAAAAACAGTGATCAAAATACACAATGACAGTGCTCAAACAGTGAGTAAAATTAGGGTTCTAGACTAGTAGGATACGTGTCCAACACGACACCAAAACACATCAAAATCTTACCAAACTTTACCCACAATATTGTTATCCCTATATGAATGCATCTATGAAAGAAAAATAGGAATTTAACTAGGTTTGTGGAAATTTACCTATTGGTGAATTTCAAGGAAATTCAAAGAAGAGGGGGGTGTTGTTCTTCAACTTGATGATGACAAAAGCCTCCAAATTCTTGATTGCTAGCCTCCCTTAGCTCCCTTGGTGTTGTAGGGTCCCAATGCAAGAGACTAGAGTCAATTTGGATCAAGAATGATCAAGATATGGGTGTTTGAAGAAAATGTGATTTTCTAGGAATTAATTTCATGTAAATTAATTCATGGATGAACACAAGGGGTTATATAGAGTGTGCACCAGCTAGGGGGTACCCCTTGGCCGGCCAAGCATGGGGGGGGGTGTTGGTTCAACCCTTAGTGGCTAAGAAAAGGACTTTGTGCCAAAAATAGATCTTTTGCACAATTTAAGCAAAAGATCTAATAAAGGTAGTTTAGATATTTCTAAACTTGACCTAAAGTTAATATCTAACCCTTAGTCATTCTAGGTTAGGGATTAACCTATAGATTAGGGTAATCTAAGTTAGGGATTATCAAGTCACTAAACAAAAGTCCATGAATAGTGAAATCTCACTAATCCTCCTTAATTTCTAAAAAAATTACCAAAATACCCCTTAGGCCAAAAATCACTAAAATGATATTCTAAGCCTATGGTCAAGTTCACATGGTCATGGCAATGTCTAGGTTAAGGAAACTAGGGTTTACAATAAGTTACACTAACCAAAAACACAAAGTCATAAGTCATGACTTAGCATGACTCTAGAAATGATTTAACTTAACTAAATTCACCAGAAAATCATGCCATGACTAAAATACCACTAATATGATAATAAAATAATAAATTTTCAAAAATCCCTAATTTCAGAAAACAGGGTGTTACAAGTCTACCCTCCTAACAATAATTTCGTCCTCGAAATTTAAGACGAAACTGAATAATGAGAAGGATAGAAATCATACCTCAAGGTACAAATAGATAAGGGTATCGCTCACGCATCTCATCCTCCCGTTCCCAGGTGGACTCTCCTGGAGAATGATGCCTCCATGCGACACGAACCAATGGTATCGTCTGGTTCCTCAATGCCTTCTCCCGTCGATCCAGAATCTCAACAGGCTGCTCTGGATAACGAAGAGTAGGACCAACCTCGATCTCGGAATGATCAAGTACATGGCTAGGATCTGCCACATACCGTCTCAACTGCGACACGTGAAATACGTTGTGGACTCCAACCAATGCTGGTGGTAAGTCTAGCCTGTAAGACACGTCTCCGACTCTCCCGCTGATAACGAAAGGGCCAATGAAACGCGGGCTAAGCTTCCCACCTCCACCAAAACGTATCGTGCCACGTGTCGGAGATATCCTCAGGAATACCTGGTCTCCGACCTAATCACAAACAAGGTCTCAATTAATTATGATAAACAAACATGATTAACAAAACACAAACAAGACAACCTAGTTCTAATCCTATCTCTAAACTGTACCTCAAACTCCAAAGGTCTGCGGTGGCTATCGGCCCAATGCCGATGTCTGTCCTGCGCCACGCGAAGCCGATCTCTGATAAGCTTCACCTTCTCTGCTGCATCTACAACCATCTCAGGCCCCAATAAAACTCGCTCCCCTACATCATCCCAAGACAAGGGTGTACGACATCTACGCCCGTACAGTGCCTCGAAAGGGGACATCTCGATGCTGGCCTGAAAGCTGTTGTTATATGCAAACTCTACTAAGTGTAGGTGACTCTCCCAAGATCCTCCGAAGTCCAGTACACAAGTCCGCAACATGTCCTCCAGTGTCTGAATGGTCCGCTCTGACTGTCCGTCTGTCTGCGGGTGGTATGCAGTACTAAACTTGAGCTGAGTGCCCAAGCTAATATGCAAGCTCCTCCAGAAATGTGAAGTGAAACGGCTGTCCCGGTCCGATACAATGCTCACTGGAACTCCATGAAGTCTGACTATCTGCCTCATATACATCTCTGACAGCTTCTCGGTAGACAAACCCACTTTGAATGGCAAAAAGTGGGCCGATTTGGTCAACCTGTCGACGATGACCCAAATCGCATCCTTCCCTCCTGGAGTACGCGGCAATCCCGAAACAAAGTCCATCGTGATGTGCTCCCACTTCCACTCCGGAATGGGCAATGGCTGCAACAGTCCTCCTGGCCTCTGCCTCTCCGCCTTGACCTGCTGGCAGATCAAACACCTGGCTACGAAGTGTGCTACCTCGCGCTTCATCCCACTCCACCATACATGCTCTCTCAGATCCCTATACATCTTGTTGGCTCCCGGATGTATCGAGTACTGAGAACGGTGGGCCTCCTGCATAACCTGCTCCCGAAGGTCTCCACGGGGCACACACAGTATGGAACCGTGCCTCAATGCGCCATCTGCTGCAAGAGTGAACTCATCGTCCGCAAATCCCTGGCTGACCTGCTCCCTGATGCTTCGTAGAGAAACATCATCGAACTGAGCCGACTTGATCCTATCAATCAAGTCCGACTGAATCTGGAGGCCCAACATCTGCATCTGCACTCCCGGCACAATCACCTCGATCCCAAGGCTCTCTAAGTCCGCTAACAAGTGACGATCCATCGTCAAGCACATAGCTGTCGGATATCTGCTCAAAGCATCGGCAACTACGTTGGCCTTCCCCGGGTGATACTGCAGAAGGATATCAAAGTCCTTCATCAGCTCCAGCCACCTGCGCTGCCTCATGTTCAGCTCCTTCTGCGTAAACACGTACTTCAAGCTCTTGTGGTCTGTAAATATCTCCACGCGCTCTCCGTACAAATAGTGTTTCCACAGCTTCAGAGCAAAGATAACTGCCGCCAACTCTAAATCATGGGTAGGGTAGTTCTTCTCATGGGGCCGTAACTGCCTGGAAGCATAGGCAATCACCTTCCCATGCTGCTGCAAGACACAACCCAAACCCTTTCCCGAGGCGTCACTGTAGATAGTGAACCCGCCTGATCCTGCTGGCAATGTCAGAATCGGAGCTGTCGTCAACCGCTTCTTCAACTCATCGAAAGCGGCCTGACACTCCTCTGACCAGAGAAACTCTGCGTCCTTCCGGGTCAGCCTAGACAACGGCTCTGCAACCCGGGAGAAATCCTGGACGAACCTCCTGTAGTAGCCTGCCAATCCTAGGAAGCTCCTGATCTCTGCCACTGACGTCGGCGCTGCCCAAGCCTCAACTGCTGATATCTTCCTCGGGTCGACTGAGATCCCATCTCCAGTCACTACATGACCCAGGAAGTCAACTCTGTCGAGGAAGAACTCGCACTTCGAGAGCTTGCCGTAAAGCTGCTCCTGTCTGAGAGTCTCCAGGACCACTCTCAAGTGCTCCTCGTGCTCCTCCTCGGTCTTCGAGTACACCAGGATGTCGTCGATGAACACCACCACGAACTTATCTAAGTACTGGTGGAACACCTTGTTCATCAAGTTCATGAACACCGCCGGAGCATTCGTCAACCCAAACGGCATCACCATAAACTCGAACTGGCCGTACCGCGTCCTGAACGCCGTCTTCGGGATGTCCTCCCTCTTCACCTTTACCTGATGATAGCCTGACCTCAGATCAATCTTCGAGAATACCCGAGCTCCGCTCAACTGATCGAAGAGATCATCGATCCGCGGCAGTGGATATCTGTTCTTGATCGTCAGACTGTTGAGTGCCCTGTAGTCGATACACATACGTACCGACCCATCCTTCTTCGGTACAAAGAGTACCGGTGCACCCCAAGGTGAAGAACTAGAGCGGATGAAGCCTTTGTCCTGCAACTCATCCACCTGCTTCTTCAATTCCACCAGCTCGCTGTTGTTCACCCGATAGACGTGCTGTGAAATGGGTTCCGCACCTGGAACCAAGTCTATCGAGAACTCAACGTCTCTGTCTGGTGGAAGCCCAGGCAATTCCTCTGGAAACACGTCCATGAACTCAACAATCAATGGATGTGGAGCTGGCTGCTCCTCGACTGAAGCTCCACAGAAAACTCCACAAGTCTGCTCTGCCTGCCGTCTGGAATATACAAACTCTGGCTCTCCTGGCACTCTGAACAGAACTCTACCCCCGCGGCAATCTATGCTGGCATGGTGCATGCTCAACCAATCCATACCGAGTACAATATCGTAGTTCGGTAGTGGCATTACGAGCAAACTCACATCCAACTCTCGGCCTCCCAAAACTACTCTCCGTCCCTTGCAAATATCACGAACGAGGATAATGCCACCCCCGGTCGTAATCTTGCAAGTCCTAGGCAACGATTCAGATATAACATGATGTCGAATCGCAAAAGATACTGATACAAAGCTATGGGAAGCCCCAGAATCGAACAATGCATAAGCTGGAATAGAGTCGAGAAGAATAGAACCTGCTATCAGCTCTCCAGTAACCTCGGCATCCTCTGCTGCCATGGCATAGGCTCGTCCCTGCTGTCCACCCCTGGCCTGATGCTGGGTGAACCTCTGCTGCTGAGTCGGCAAAGGTCCCTTCTGCTGCCCTGCCGGAGCCTTGGCTCCGCCTCCCTGAACTGGTCGTCCCGAAGACATGGGACACTCCTTCAGCTGGTGGTCTCCAGAACCATATAATAGACACCTGCCAAGCCTCTTTCTGCAGTCATTCCATCCATGACCCTGCTTCTTGCAGAAAGTGCAAGTAACCACCTGCTGCCTGTGTGCCTGCTGCTGGTGCCTCGGCTGCTGCTGCACCTGCTGGAACGGCCTCTGCTGCTGGAATGGCCTCTGCTGCTGGTGCTGAAAATGAGGCCTCTTGGCCTGTCCTCCACTGCTGCCAGCTCCCTGGGTGTCGCGGCCCCTCTTGAGCTTCAGCTCAAGATCATCCTCAGCTGCCATCGCTCCTGCTAGAATATCCTCAAAGGTGGCACTCCTCTCACTCTTGGTCAAGGACTTGACTTCCTTGACCAAGCCTTTCCTGAACCTCCTCGCCTTCGCTGCCTCGCTAAGGTCCTCCACGAATCTGCTCAACCGGCAAAACTCGCCGGCGTACTCCTCCACGGTCTGGTTCCCCTGAACCAGGTTCTCGAACTGCGTCTCCAAGGCGCCGACTGCCTGATCTGGGAAGAACTTCCCCTTGAAGAGCTCCTTGAAAGCTCTCCATGCCTGCCCTGGAGTACCTACTCTCGGATCCGTCTGATACCAGGTACGGGCAAGATCCCGCATCTGGCTAGCTGCTGCCTCCACCTGGAGTCCGGCTGGTATCTCCGCCAATCGGAAGATCTCCTCAATGTGCTCTATCCAGTCATCAGCATAAAGAATCCCCTCAGTACCCAAGAAGTCCCTGGGGTTCATCTTCTTGAACTCCTGGATGCCAGGAATCCTCTGCTGCCACGGCGGTCCTGCTCCTCCCTGCGGCTGGGCTGCCAACCTCTCTATCGTCGCTGTAGCCAGCTGATGGACATCATCAATGCCTCTAGTAAATGCCGTCGTCTGTCGCTGCTGCTGGGTCTGCTGCGACTCTAGAAACTGCTGGAAATATGAAAACATCTGCGCAGCATCCACATATCCAGATGGCATCTGCTGCTGGTACTGCTGGTGCTGCTGGTGCTGCTGGAACTGAGGCTGACGAAACTGCGGGGGAGGCATGTCTGGGGTAGCTGGGATGGTCCCCCGAATAAGTAGAGGTGCACCCCCAAACGTGGCAGAAGCTCCCACATGAGCTGGAGTAAGGGGAGCTGCAGTCCCCGGGTCCTGGTGAGCTGGACGAGAGGTGGCAGACCTCTCAGTGGTGTCACCTGGACCGAGACGCTGCGATCGTGTCTCCACCATCCTGAAGACAGATTAACAAGAAAGTCAAAATACGGAGAAGAAACGATATAGTCAAAGGAGACAGTTTATTTCAAAAGAAAGACAATATCAGCAAGAATTTAGATAGCAGGGATTTAGATAAGAGTTTTTCCTAATGTGATTGAGTACCTCAACTACATCCTATTTCCTACTGCAGGCTGTGGCGATACTCTAGTTCGAATACCACCACATAAACTGGACCTGCATGGGCCACCACTAAAAACGTGTCACGACCCGCACCCTAGAGTAAGGGCACGAGAAGTGGGTACGTCCAGCCTACGCCGCAGTGTCGGCGGTAGAACGCTGTCCTAGGTAAATCATCTAACAGTATAAAGGTACCTGTACAGTTCATACTCTCCGAATGGAGGTAACAACATAACATAAGTCTCAATCACATCTAAGGTAGAAAAATGAAGAACAGATAGATAGATAGCAACTCAGAGAAACCATAGCATAGATGAAATAAGACTAAGTGTCTAAGATACAAACATCCAGAATGTCAACTCATAATACAATAAGTCTAAGAGTCTATACATCTCCACATCTCAAAATACAACTCAAATGTGAGACAAAATGATATAGAAAAGACTATCTAGACTAAACTGGTCTAGACTACTGGAACATCCTCATCAGCTGTAGGTGAAACCTGCTGAGGGTCCTCGGTACAAGTGTCATCTAGTCCTGCTCCATAATAGGTAGTCACCCATGCCTCGTCCTCATCCTCTGTAATATTTTCAACAGGTCCAATCAGGACGGGAACGAGCACAATACATCTCACACAGTGCATATCAGGTTAGGAAATACGATACAGGCAATAGAGTAAGATACATGAACTGCTGAAAGGAAATATACGCTGTAAAAGAGATAGCTGTAATGAAATATCTACTGTATATAGAGAACTATAAGTGACTAGTGATGTAGAGCACAAGATAGGCATGTGAATGGCTAGAATTTATACATGATTACACTACTGAGTTTGCACATGATTACACTACTTTGGAATTATTCACATGTCCACTTCTACTCCCCCGTTTCCCCAACCAATACACAAGGATCTATACAGGTTACGTTATTTATACATGATATCACATGGGGCCCATGAAAGGGTGCACATGATAGTATACATGAGGGCTCAGTAAACATGAGAGTACATGATCACATGAGTGCACATGAATGATGGAAGCATAGGAGTACATGATGATAGTGAAACACACATAACATGAAGTACCCGATGCTCCCGAGAGGGATAACATCTCATGTAAAGATCCATATAGTACCAATCCGTGTTACAAATGTGACAGCAACAAGTAAAGTAATCTAGAGCGAGAAGTAAAGCCTGAACAAGTATGAAACGGTCAGAGAATGTACTCGCCTGCTGTATGAATGTCTGTAGAGAATATGCAGTCTGAGGAGAGGTGTCTGGCTCCTGATCAGAGCAACACAAGTCACAATGTGTTCTAAATAGTAAAAATGAAGTCTACTATGCAAACTACATGATTCTAAGTCAATCTGGTCAAAAGTCAACTCTTGGTCAACTCTAAAGTCAAACTAGTCAAGTTAAGTCAATACTAGTCAAACTAGTGGTTTTAGGTCACTCCTAGTCATTTCTAGGTGATCTAGGTCAACTTTGACCTACAGTTGACTTTGGTCAACCCTTAGTCAACAAGGGTCAACACAAAGGATTTGGGTCATTAGGGCTAGCCCCAAGCCATAGGCTAGTAGTCTAGGTTTTCTATATAACCTATAGTTGGGAACATATACATATATATATATGATACATATATAGATGTATGAATCTATCTAACCCAATACCCAATATAGGAATATCATATAATATACAACCACACATATATATACATATATGTATCTAATACTAATACATATATATATCAATATATATATATACATATATATCTATATATATAATACCTATATATATACTATATATATATATATAAGACATAAAGAGAGAGACTTAGTGAGAGAGAGAGAGAGACTGAATGAGAGAGAGAGACTGAGAGACTGAGTGAAACAGGGGGGGTGTGTGTTCAGGTTTTCCTGAACTCAAACCCATCCACACACACACACACATCATACATATATACATACATAGGTATATATATGTATAACTTAACCCACACAATACCAAATTACCCCAAAATCGACCCACACTCTCACATACACATATACTACATATATACACATTAAAATACATTAATATAATACATAAATCATTAGCAAAATCGAATCAAAATTCGATTTTGCAAAAACTGTGAATTCTCAGGAAACAGGAAATGCACTGTGAAAATCCAACTTGGGTTAGCTCAAACATCAATCAAATCGACCTAAGATGACCCAAACTTGGTTGGTAATGATAGCCCCTAGGTTAGGCTAGGTCCCTAGCAGCCTGACACTGTGTCACGACACGACACGACGTGTCCACAATGATTTGAAGTCACCCGGGTAAGTGAGTGTACACTGTTACAGTGTAAAACTCAAAGTAGTCTAGGACACGACACAAAGCGACACAGGCCTCGTGCTCGTGCCCGAAGGTGCGCCTAGGGTTGGGCTTCGTGTCCATGGGCCTGATACGTGTCCACGTGTCGTGTAGAGGGGACACGACACGCGTATCAGAAACCCCAATTTACGTGTTTCAGACTGTGTCGTCGCGTTTTCGCGTGTCTCGTGCTCGCGACATGGGACACGTGACACTACGTGGTTGTGTCCAATGTGTTCGCCTACATACAGGCTTCGTGTCCATGTCAGTACCAAGTGTCTACGTGTCGTGTACAGTGGACACGACACGTTCAAAGTATAGTGTCTGTGCGTGTGTACACAGTGTTTAGAACGACCCTTGCGGGGTCGATTCCGTGTCCGACACGACACGAGGTCATCCCAAACTTTGGGGATGACCTGTCAGTCATTGCCCCGTGCTCTGTGCCAATTTTGGCGTGTCCACGTGGCTTCTACAGTGCGTGGGGACACTGTGGTAGCAGGACACAATTCCTGTGTACTGCCCTGTGTCCCGAAAGCTTGTGTGTCCATTCTTGGACACGACACAAGGTCAAATTGTGTCCAGTGACATAGGATTAGGGTTAGGGTTAGCTAGGCTAGGTTTTTGTTCAAAGAGTTTGGAAAAACAGTGATCAAAATACACAATGACAGTGCTCAAACAGTGAGTAAAATTAGGGTTCTAGACTAGTAGGATACGTGTCCAACACGACACCAAAACACATCAAAATCTTACCAAACTTTACCCACAATATTGTTATCCCTATATGAATGCATCTATGAAAGAAAAATAGGAATTTAACTAGGTTTGTGGAAATTTACCTATTGGTGAATTTCAAGGAAATTCAAAGAAGAGGGGGGTGTTGTTCTTCAACTTGATGATGACAAAAGCCTCCAAATTCTTGATTGCTAGCCTCCCTTAGCTCCCTTGGTGTTGTAGGGTCCCAATGCAAGAGACTAGAGTCAATTTGGATCAAGAATGATCAAGATATGGGTGTTTGAAGAAAATGTGATTTTCTAGGAATTAATTTCATGTAAATTAATTCATGGATGAACACAAGGGGTTATATAGAGTGTGCACCAGCTAGGGGGTACCCCTTGGCCGGCCAAGCATGGGGGGGGGGTGTTGGTTCAACCCTTAGTGGCTAAGAAAAGGACTTTGTGCCAAAAATAGATCTTTTGCACAATTTAAGCAAAAGATCTAATAAAGGTAGTTTAGATATTTCTAAACTTGACCTAAAGTTAATATCTAACCCTTAGTCATTCTAGGTTAGGGATTAACCTATAGATTAGGGTAATCTAAGTTAGGGATTATCAAGTCACTAAACAAAAGTCCATGAATAGTGAAATCTCACTAATCCTCCTTAATTTCTAAAAAAATTACCAAAATACCCCTTAGGCCAAAAATCACTAAAATGATATTCTAAGCCTATGGTCAAGTTCACATGGTCATGGCAATGTCTAGGTTAAGGAAACTAGGGTTTACAATAAGTTACACTAACCAAAAATACAAAGTCATAAGTCATGACTTAGCATGACTCTAGAAATGATTTAACTTAACTAAATTCACCAGAAAATCATGCCATGACTAAAATACCACTAATATGATAATAAAATAATAAATTTTCAAAAATCCCTAATTTCAGAAAACAGGGTGTTACAAACTCTGTCAAAACTAACCTTAATTAGGCTAAACTTCTACCTTAGCTAATCAAATATATATACTAGACTTCACGACGTGTGTCTGTGTATATATATATATATTATTAATAAATTACTTAAAATTATGCCTATATATATATATATATATATATATATATATATATATATATATATATATATATATATATGTCTGTGTGTGTGTGTATCCGTGTGTCTGTGTCCGTGTGTGTGTGTGTGTGTGTGTGTGTGTGTGTCCGTGTGTGTGTGTGTCTGTGTGTGTGTGTCCGTGTGTGTGTGTGTCTGTGTGTGTGTGTCCGTGTGTGTGTGTGTCCGGTGTGTGTGTGTGTGTGTCCGTGTGTGTGTGTGTGTCTATGGGAGAGGAGGAGGAGGACTCCTACGCGGGGACTCCAGAGTCGCTCCTACGCCCCCCCCTGCCCCGACCCCCCCCCAACCCCTGCCCGACCCCCCAACCCCTGCCCGACCCCCTCTCCCACCCCCCTGCCCCCCCTGCCTCGACCCCCCCCAACCCCTGCCCGACCGCCCCCCAACCCCTACCCGACCCCCTCTCCCCCCCCCCCTGTCCCCCCTGTCCCGACCCCCCCAACCCCTGCCCGACCCTCCCCCAACCCCTGCCCGACCCCCTCTCCCACCCCCCCTGCCCAGACCAACCCCCCACCCCTGCCCGACCCCCTCCCCGACCCCCCCTGCCCCCTCTCCCACCCCACCCTTGCCCCGACCACCCCACCCCCTACCCGAACCCCCCCTGTCCAGACCACCCCCCCACCCCTGCCCGACCCCCTCCCCGACCCCCCTGCCCCCGACCACCCCACTCCACCCTTGCCCCGACCACCCCATCCCGTACCCGAAACCCCCCTGCCCCACACCCTCTCCGACCACTACGACAGCCCCCCAACCCCCCAAATCGTAAAAGAGAGAGAGAGAGAGAGAGGGAGATAGAGAGAGAGAGGGGGGGAGAGAGAGCATACCTTAGAGAGAGAGAGGGAGATCGCCGGTCGGAGAGAGCGAGATCGTCGGAGAGAGAGGGAGAGGGAAGAGAGAGAGTGTTTTGGGGGGGAATGAAAATTTCCCCCCCGTCGGTTCAATTTAAGTTAGGGTACAAAAATTAGCGACGGAGTAGCGACGGATTATTCCGTCGCTAAGTAGTCAGTAAATCTTGCGCCAGAGTAGCGACGGATTATTCCGTCGCTAAGTCGTCAGTCAAATCTCGCACCAATATTTTAGGCTTTTGCCGCCAAAATATGCGACGTTCTAGCGACGGATATAAAACCGTCGCTACTTGGCCGACGACCTATCGACGGCGTAGCGACGGATATGGACATAAAAAAATAAAAAAATTGTCCACTGCTCTCCGTCGGTATTTCGTCACAAATCCGTCGGTGATCCGACGGTAATAGCGACGGAAGATTTCCGTCGCTAAATGGCCGTCGCTAAAATACTGTAATTTGGTAGTGCACCACGAAGATAACAAAACAAACCCCGTACCACAACCAATAGCCCCGACCACTCCTCGGCCTCCCCTCTGCCACCGGTCGCTTACTTCACCATCAGCCACACACCGAAAACCCAACCCTTCGATGATTACAAGCACCGACCACATCTCCACATCATCCCTCCAGCCACCTCTTCCGTAGATGTAACCACCAACTTCAACACCGACAACACACCAAAAAACTCAGAAAACACCAACACCACCGCCGATGGATGTCCGTAGCGATCTGCCTCTAAAACCATACCAAAAACCCAAACACCATCACCCTTTACCTATCTCCGCCGGCCGGAGCTACCGCCCACCGTCGCACGAAGTTCGCCCCCATCTGCTTCCTCTGTCGCGCTTGTCTTCTGCTTCACCCCCAGCCGCGTCCCCCGAACGTCGGTGCCGCCTGGCCGTACGCCAAGCCCCCGTCCTCCTCGCGCTTCCCCGATCTCCGCAGCACTTGCGATCCGTTGCCCGACGTATAAGGTGAGCCCAGCGTCCGCGTGAGCAGCCCTCCATCGGGTACCCACCTTGTCGCCCTTGAGCGCAGCCCACACGCACGCCATCACTCTGTCCCATCGCCAGCCACCAGAGTGGCAAGCCCCGTCCGACCATCAATGTCCGCAACCCCACTCCGGTAAGGTCCTCTAACTCGCTCTCTCTCTCTCTCTTCCGTTCTTTCCCTCTCTTCTTTCCATCGCCTCTCTCACTCACGCAAGTTTCTCTCTCTAATAATTCACATACACCAACTTCTTATTTTAGGTTTTATTGACTTTCCTTCTTATCAGGAAGCAACTAGCAAAGTGGGGACTGCTGTTTATATTATTATTATTATTATTAACAGAGTCAAAAAAAATTTAGAGTTGTTGTAACTCATATGGCTCTTCACCTTTCATCTCCTTGTAACCTACATGACCTTTGGCCCTTCATTTCTTCATAACCCCCAACCTCTCTCCCTATATAAAGAGAGGTTGGAATAGCTTGTAAGATGCACTAGAGTGATTTATATTATACTTCGTCACATCTCTGGCGTGTTTGAGTCTTTGTCTTACAACACGTTATCAGCACTTTGCTCGTGCAATGCCAGAGACCCGACGTACCGCTCGCCTCGCCGTCCGCCGACCGTTGCCCCGCGCGCAAACCCGTCGCTCGTCGCCGATCCCGCGTATCCGCGTGGGTACTGTCCGATTCCGCGGTTTCCGTACAACGACGGTAACCCTTAATTTCTTCTTAAGAATATTTTCTAAGAAATATTTGCTAGTAAACTGATTCAGCAAGAATATTTTTCAAAGAAATATTTGATAGTGAAATATTTTTTTCTCACTTTCTTCCACCGTACGGTAAGAAAGGTAAAAAAAAAATTTGGAAAATTTTTGATAGCAGTGCTAATTTGCTGATCATTGATAGTTTGGACTATTTAGCGTATAGATGACCATATTTCTGTTGCACATGTTAGGTTATGTTACCAGATCTTAATTGTAATAGATTATAATTATCAGCAACAGACAAGATCACCATCATATTTAACCATCTAGTCTCAATTGTGTAATTAATATCATGCATATGCATGATGACTGCGATTAGTAACCTTCTTATTTTGATTAAAATTAAGAAAGGTATTATTAATTTGTAGATATGGTGGTGTACAATTTGGATCCTCTCTACAAAATTATTTGACCAGTGAACTACACAGTTATCTTCGGTTAACATTCTAATAGTGCTAATTTGTTTTTATGTATAACTTTGCTATAATCTAGCCTTTAGCATACTAGTTTTTTTTGAAAAAAAAAATATTTGTTAGTTAATTTCTGAGGAAATAAATTTTTGATAGCAAATTTCATGTTGGAAAAAGAAATTTTAGATGCTAAAATTTTTTTTGGTAATGATGGATTTGGAGAGCCCCGGAAAGCAACTCAGTGCCATCTGCGCCCTGCCGAGCACCTCAGTAGCAACTTTCTTTATGTTACTCAGTGAATTATTGTAACAGATGGGTAGTAAAAAAAATTGTATTTTTTCTCGCTATTTTTTTGGCGTCGCTTCATTAGACGTCGAAAAAATAGTTGACATTTTTTTTGGTGCCGCTTGCTTAGGCACCAATTCTTTTGTGTGCTGTTGCCTACTTATGTTATACGTTTTTTTTTAACGTAATTGCGTGGAAATTGAAAAATTGTTTTGGCTACATAAACAAATTCTGGCACCGCCAAATTTGGGCCTCCCAAAAATAACTTTTTGGTTAATAATTTTTCAAAGGCAACGCTCATTTTGAGCACGCACTAAATTGTCACCTATTTTGCACAGTTCGCAAATAGCGTGAATTTCTTAAAAAATCTTATTTATTCTTACATTTGACCAAATTTTTACGAAGTCTCTCCGAATAGGCTCCCCTATTTGGGTATGACAAAAAACCCCTTTTACAACGTTCCATCTACAACACTTCCTAAAACATTGTAAATATGGAGGGTCTTTTACAACCTTTTTTGTAAAAACGTTGTGAAATACAAGTGCAAACAACGTTTTATATTCAAACGTTAAGGCTTCTACAATGGTTATTCACAAAAGTTGTGTATTATTGTCTTCAACAATATTTTATTAACATTGTAACATTTATTGATTTTGACCACGTTTATTTAATGTTGTTGAAATTATTAATTTTGACAATGTATTTAAAACATTGTAAAAGTGTCATGTTCAACAATATTTATCAACTGTTGTAAATACTTTATGTTTCACGATATTTGTTCGTTGTTGTAAAAATAATTTTATTTTACCACTTTATATAATTGTTGCGTATGTAATGCCATTTTACAATTATTAAGAAACGTTGCAAAAACGTATTTAACAACTTTATAAAATGTTGTAAAAGATGTGTATTTTATGATATTTAGACAATGTTGTAAATTTATCTTTAAAATGTTGGTAGGATGATAATATTTGAAATATTGTTCTTATTAGGTCGACATCTCACTTGGTAGCAGCTTTAGATTAAATGGATATGTCACATGCTGAAACCCATCCCTTCCACGGTTTCGAAAAGACAAGCCTATTGTATCAGTTTCTTGCACAATCCCTTCCACGGCTTCTTGCTCATCCTAATCTTCATTCTTGTAAAAAATCACGACAACTCCACCTCTATTTTACTCTATAAATGCTGCTTTAACTTAGGCTATGTCATATATTCAATTGATAAATTAATGGATTGGATATTTTAGTCTTATCAGTTTATTCAATTTCCTTTTTTTAGCTCTTTTTAAGATCTTATAAGAAAATCAACTGAATTATATCATGATTTTTTAAAGATAACTAAGAAATTTGTTATGAAACAACTTTGGAATTTTAGCAGACATGATATATCTTTTCTTTTTGTAATAGATTGATTGTTCTAATATTCCTATAGCTGATCCAGCATGATACAATATATTGTTCATTACACAAGGTGGTATTTATTTGGGGTGAAATTGCGGTTTATTCGGTTTCAACCGACCCGAAATACTCAAAACAGAATAAACTAAAATTCTAAAAATCTAAAATCGGAACATAACCGAAAGTAGCCAAAACAAAAACCGAACCAAACCGAACCGAATAATCAAATTGGTTTATTTGATTTATTCGGTTGGAATATTTATATTGTTTAATGGATTTGGTCCAATGTTGTCATCATCATGGTTAAATTATATTAAAAATTATAATTTTTATACACATTTGTTACATTTAAAAGTTGCGTTTAAAGTTGAACTAGTTGTTAAATTATCAAAGTTGGACGTCAAAATATATACATAAAATTATTAAATCACAAAGTATTCATTAAATTGAGAGAATTTACATAATTATATAATTCTTCTTCGGTTTTGGCCCAAAACCGATTAAGAAATTTTAGTGTTTTCAAAATCAAACATTTTTTTTAAACGGAATCGAATCTTTTATTCGGTTCGGTTAAGTTCAATTTTTGGCCCAAAACTTAATAATGCTCACCCCTACTTGTTACCCTTGTAATTTCAACAAATGATAACTAACAATCCAACATCTTTTCCTTATGATACAATTGAAGCCTATTGAAATGCCAGTTGGTATTGAAGCAACAACATTTGACTACACGTATATGTACAATTTTACATTATGTCTGTACAAAATCTCCTTTATTATGATTGTTTATTTCACTATGGCTGTCGTTAATATTATCTTTACTATGGCTTATGTTATTTTATTCACTACTAGAGTTATTATATCCAAAAGGTATAGTGGTTGACAAATGGTATAAGTGCTGACTGATGATTGCCGGAAGGAAATCATGGCAATGACAATCTCATGATGTAAGTAGCCAATGGCTTCGTAAACGATGTTGCCCAATGCTTAGTTCATCAAGGAGTCTAGAATATCGATTTCTACAAAGATTTGAATATTTATGATTGGGAGTATAATATGAAAGATTGCATATCACTACAACAAATAGGGCCTACAATAGCAGTTTTTCTATAGCGTTTAAGTGTCTCCGCTATAGAATGTTATCAATAATAGAATTTTTTTTGCAGTGCTATAAAAATATCTATCTATAGCATTTTCTGAATGCTGTAGAATCTATAGCGTTCAAGTGTCTCCCTCTCTCTCGCGGTGCTGAATTTTTTCTCTCGTTCGCATTCCAAGGTTCCCTCCTTCATTGAGATTAGACTTCTTCCCTTTGGTTGTGAGCTTCTTCCCTATACTACCACAAAATAGGTTAATAACGACACTTTCTAAATAAGTGCCATTAATATTTTTTAGTGATTACACTCTATTTAAACGTGCCGTTATAATTAAATATTTATTATCATCTATGACACCTTTCTAAAAATATCATAAATATAAATTCAAAAACACTTCTAACCACATTTAAATGTCATATAATTTCATATACTAAACAAAACAATTTTAAAATGTTATCTCAAATTTATTTCCCACATTTTTTTTTATTTTACCGCTCTCTCCAAAAAACTAGGCACGGTAGCCCGTGATGAAGAGCTTTTCCCCCTCCTCTTTTCTCAATTCTCCTAATTTTTCTAAACCTCTCTCTCCTTCCTTTCTCTTTTTCTCTCCTATTTACTGTGGCCTTTCTCTCTTGGACATTGGAGTGGGAAAGGGGTTATCGTCACCACTGCTGGCAAGGGGTATGTCATCACCACAACGTGTCTTCGATCTCGGAAGTTTAGGTCGGCAAGAGGTTGTCATCACCACCGTCGTCGCCGTCACCGTTGCTATCTAGGTCATTTCTCACCTTCATTTCGGCATCTCCCCTTCAACTCGGCATCTTCTTTTTTAGTTTTTTTATATATTATCTAGGGTTTATAGGAATAATTGATCAGATTATTTGATAAATACTGGGAATTTTGTAACCATCAGAATATAATATTGGGGATTTTTGAGATGTTATCTAGGGTTTTTCTTAGTTATGGTTTGATAGGTTCCAAAATGACCTTGATCTGAAATTGGAGCATAGGTGAAGTAATTTGACATTTATAGGTCAAATAAAAGAAGAAATTGGGAATTAGAAAGAAGGTTTGGGGAAGAACATCAATTTGTATTTGAAAAATAGCAGGATAAAGGAATTTTGTACCAGATGGGATTATCGAATTGCTTTCAAGCTGATGTTAGTGTGAATGTGAGGGTTGATGAGATCGTGCCTGGCTCACATGAATGGGATATAATCATCACTCCTGAAGAGGTACTTCTGTTTTTCAGATATAGTACAGCATAAATATTCTTTATCTGCCAGTTGCTAGACTCCTATGTTTTTAGATAAAGCTATTTTTTCAAGTAGTTTTTACTTGATGATCCAAATTGTTTTATCATTATCGGGCTTGGTTTCTTTTTCTGCTGTACATACTTATGAAATATGAAAGTGAAAGCCAATATTCCGTGAAAGCATTAAAATTGATTGTTATAACAATATTAAGGGTTATGGTTGTTTAAGCTGTGAACTGTCAATTTGCTTATTGAAAGAAAAATACTTTCTTGATTCTACCAATAACACTGAAGGTTAATCAGTTATTGTTTGGATCCTCCTTATTTGTTCTAAAATGCAATCATTGTAGCCTCTCTTATTTACCATTGAACTTGAGGTATGGGTATACGAGACTGTAAGAATGTATCACATGTATATGGGTTTGCTGGCACAGATACAACGACCATTTTTGCCAAATTAGGTTACAACACCATCGGAATAACTATAATGCAATGGTGATTTATGTTCACAAGTAACAAAGTAAGTAAGCACTACAAATTAAACAAGAGAGAACGTGTAACATGTTTGTCAAAGGATCTCTCACTAAAAGGAGGGAAGAGAAGGTAAACTGAATAAATAATATTACAGGTCCTACCTACAGGAAGTGATTAATGAAGAACAATTGGAAATCAAAACCTTAGATGTGAAATAGAACAATGCTAATGTGCCATGCATGTTGATGCTATTACAGAAGTTGCATTGACTTGCAAATAGGGTGTTTTATTTAGTTAAATGAACATCAACATACTAAAAACTGAAACAGATGAAAGTAGATGAGTTGAAACCTTTGTAGGATTTCCATAATGGTCAAATGACCTCGCTGCTGGAGGACCGCAAATTTCTATCTCATTATCTGGTTGTCTGGAGCAAAGATTGGCAACAAATATCTGCAAAATGAAGACCCTTCAACATTATCTATATAGTACCACGATATGTTAAATCAAACAGCAAAACATTAGAGGAAATAGTAAACATGTACCCTTTATTAAAGCATTAAAAATTCATAATAAATGCTGGTTAAGCACTAGAATGTCAGAACACTGTTTCTTAACACATCATATATTTGTCTACAATTGGCATCCACTTGTTTAATCCAACTTAGGAAAAATAACAGACATCAAAAACAAAAACTAAAAATTGTAAGTTGCTTCCATCCACACTGCCAGCCGTTTAATACAAGGTGGCAGTAGGAGTAAAGATATATCAATAATAGGTTTAAGATGGACACTAAGAAGTGCATATGATGCCAAAACTGTTATAGTGGGCTCTATGTTTCACAAGAATATGTAAAAGGATAAGCTCAAACAGTTCAGAAAAAAAAACATGATAAAGATTGCTGATTGTATGTCCATCCATAACCAAAATATGAACAGAGCCTTATCCACCATGGTTAATCAATCAACCGGAATGTCTCTGATATGTTAAAAAAGGTTGTCTATGAAAACATAGGAACCTCCATCATCAATCTGTAGGTAGTAACAAATATTGTTAGCTTGATTCAGCATCCCTACATGATATGGATCAATCTATTTGCATAAAAGAGAATAAAAGGTTTTGGGTGTGGATGAAGTGCATATTGCACCTAATTTTGTAAATGATGTGCAAACCTGACTTTTTTTCCTTATGGGTTTTCATTTTTCATGCACTGGTATGGAGAAATTTGTTCACCTAATCCATGTAGCTATTGTCGTATATAATTTTCTCCATAAATTGATTATATAGTCATCTTCATTTTGATATTGTTAGGGATTGTTATTTCTGTAAATACAGATTGATTTTCTGTAGCATCGTATTTATCTTCAAACAGGATAAATGAAAGAAGAAATTGGGAATTAGAAAGAAGGTTTGGGGAAGAACATCAATTTGTATTTAAAAAATAGCAGGATAAAGGAAAAACAAAGAAACTGTATTGAAAGCAAAGGAAAATAAAAATTGATAACAACTTTTCTGATGCTCCCCTATCTTCATTACAGCTATTTATAGGACAGATACTCTCCTGAGCTGACGTGTCTTTTGCTGTCATGGGCAGGCTGTGATTGGCTCTGCGGAAGGTGAGTTGGATGCTGAGGTGACAATACAAACTTACTGTCTTAACTGTTGTTAAAAGGAAAGGGGAAGAGTAGCTTGCTTCACTGCTGCAGGAGAGTATGCTGATGATACTGATCAGTGAGCTACTTTGCTAGGTACGTATCATGGTTTAGAGGAAATTCGATTGTTATCTAGGTTTTTTGAATCCCTTAAGGAACAAGATGCTGCTAACAGATGCTGCAAAGAATCACAATGTAACTCATGATCCATCTGAAGAAGTTCTAACAAGTGAAATCTAAACCAACTCAAATGAATCACATCCTGGTCCTTTGCCACACACAGCTGAGAAGTAATTATAGATACATCAAGAACATATTTTCGTTCTTCTCAAATTTAGTGCATTATTGGTCATTACAACAAAAGAGGGAATAGTAGTAATCTTGGACATTGTATCAACAGTGAAATTGAACTTACACGTATGAAAATTCTTGTTTCAGTATGCCTTGTCACTCTCCTTTTTATCTTTTTTCCTTCAAAATAAAATATATTTTTTCATCTTCTTGAATGTGGATTTTTTTTATATTGGTTATGTAATTTTTACCATGGATCTATAATGATCGAAAGCATTTGTGTTGATTGCATTATCAAACTACTTTTGTGTTGTCTTTTTATAAATAGAACATAGAACTTTACTTACTATAATCAATTATAAATTGGATCCTTCGGCGCTTTGTCAGATTGTCTTACATAATCTGAAGATAGTTATTTGTGTATACTCTTGTCTGTGGGCAAGTATGTATCCATATTTCTTTTGCAACTTTCTGTAGTGGAAAGCACTATTTGAGTCTTTGAGATGAGATAACGTGCCAATGCATTTATATCACAATATCTCATGTTCATTTAGATGTCGGCATGTTTCTAGATGAGATAAACGTGCCAAAGCACTAGATAGTTAGTTTCTCCGCAACATTCATGGAAATTTGAGTGTACTATAAATGATTTTGATGTCGACATGTTTCTAAGTACATACCATTCTTTGGGCACTAGAGATGCTTGCTTTTACTTCTGCCCTTCATATTTGTTCCTTGATGGCTTTACAACTTATTGTTAAATTGAGAATGTATAAGCATGTTGCTAGAAAAATCCCCATCAAGTGAAATATATTGTGTTTTTTTTTTTTTTTTATCTATGTTCGTTAAAGATGGATGTTTCTGATAGTTTAGTAATTAGTAATAGTAGTAAAAATGTGCTATGCAATTTTGTTCTATTATTATGTTTATACCAGCTACATGAATATATGATAATAGCTTACCTTCTTCATGTTAATATGGGGCTTTATACCATTTTGATGATTATGCTCAATCACACTTAGTTTTGGAGTTTTATACCATTTTGATGGCGATCCATATACTAAACTGATTGTAATAATATGGAACTAAAGGCATTAATTGGTATTAACTTTGGACGTCACAATATTTTTAAATGAAGCTTTTGTTATTGTTCTTCCTTGTACCTTATTGTATTGAAATTTAGTTCTTATGAATTTAAAAGCTTTGTTGTTTCCTAGTTGAACTGTCCAAAACAATCAAGTCCTTTATCACCTTATATCTTAATATTTGATCTAATTATTAGTGGTCAAGGAGTACATCTTCTGCCAAGAATTAATTGTTAATTCGTGTCGAGTCCCTATATCAAGAATTTGATTAAGATCACTGGATCTAAAAATATTCAGTATTGGAGCACAACGGGCCCATTCAGATTTGATGAGCCAAGAGGTGTTTTATTTAGTTTTCCATCACATGGATTAGTGAATTAATTGGTTATTACGTTTAGTAAATCTTTTCTATCATATACAATAAAGATATACAAGAAATCTTAATTTATTTATGGCTTAATTGCTAATTGCTACCCTCAACTATCACACTTTTTCAAGTTGATACCCTAAACTTTTTTTCGTAACAGATTGATACCTCAACTATTTTTTTTCAACTTAATACCTAACATTTTAAAAAAACCCCAAAATGCCCTTATCCCTTCCCTCCCTCCACCCCCTCCCCCACTCCGGCCACCCCCCTGCTAGCTCCGGCCGACCCCCAACTAGCAGAGTGGGGACTGCTGTTTATATTATTATTATTATTATTAACAGAGTCAGAAATTTTTTAGAGTTGTTGTAACTCATATGGCTCTTCACCTTTCATCTCCTTGTAACCTACATGACCTTTGGCCCTTCATTTCTTCATAACCTCCAACCTCTCTCCCTATATAAAGAGAGGTTGGAATAGCTTGTAAGATGCACTAGAGTGATTTATATTATATTTCGTCACATCTCTGGCGTGTTTGAGTCTTTGTCTTACAACACGTTACCAGCACTTTGCTCGTACAACGCCGGAGACCCGACGTACCGCTCGCCTCGCCGTCCGCCGACCGTTGCCCCGCGCGCAACCCGTCGCTCGTCGCCGATACCGCGTATCCGCGTGGGTACTGTCCGATTCCGCGATTTTCGTACAACGACGGTAACCCTTAATTTCTTCTTAAGAATATTTTCTAAGAAATATTTGCTAGTAAACTGATTCAGCAAGAATATTTTTCAAAGAAATATTTGATAGTGAAATATTTTTTTTCTCACTTTCTTCCACCGTACGGTAAGAAAGGTAAAAAAATTTGGAAAATTTTTGATAGCAGTGCTAATTTGCTGATCATTGATAGTTTGGACTATTTAGCGTATAGATGACCATATTTCTGTTGCACATGTTAGGTTATGTTACCAGATCTTAGTTGTAATAGATTATTAGATTATCAGCAACAGACAAGATCACCATCATATTTAACCATCTAGTCTCAATTGTGTAATTAATATCATTCATATACATGATGACTGCGATTAGTAACCTTCTTATTTTGATTAAAATTAAGAAAGATATTGTTAATTTGTAGATATGGTGGTGTACAATTTGGATCCTCTCTACAAAATTATTTGACCAGTGAACTACACAGTTATCTTCGGTTAACATTCTAACAGTGCTAATTTGTTTTTATGTATAACTTTGCTATAATCTAGCCTTTAGCATACTAGTTTTTTTTGAAAAAAAATATATTTGTTAGTTAATTTCTGAGGAAATAAATTTTTGATAGCAAATTTTCATGTTGGAAAAAGAAATTTTAGATGCTAAAATTTTTTTTGGTAATGATGGATTTAGAGAGCCCCGGAGAGCAACTCAGTGCCATCTGCGCCCTGCCGAGCACCTCAGTAGCAACTTTCTTTATGTTACTCAGTGAATTATTGTAACAGATGGGTAGTAAAAAAAATTGTATTTTTTCTCGCTATTTTTTTGGCGTCGCTTCATTAGACGTCGAAAAAATAGTTGACATTTTTTTTGGTGCCGCTTGCTTAGGCACCAATTCTTTTGTGTGTTGTTGCCTACTTATGTTATACGTTTTTTTTAACGTAATTGCGTGGAAATTGAAAAATTGTTTTGGCTACATAAACAAATTCTGGCACCGCCAAATTTGGGCCTCCCAAAAATAACTTTTTTGGTTAATAATTTTTCAAAGGCAACGCTCATTTTGAGCACGCACTAAATTGTCACCTATTTTGCACAGATCGCAAATAGCGTGAATTTCTTGAAAAATTTTATTTATTCTTACATTTGACAAAATTTTTACGAAGTCTCTCCGAATAGGCTCACCTATTTGGGTATGATGTCAAAAATCGTGTAAAGGTTGTAATCAATATATTTTTATTTATAAATTATATATTTTTTTAAAATGGAAACATAATAAACAACGTTTCAAAACTGTTGTAAGATAACATTATAACAACTTTTCTAAACATTGTAAAATTTATTTACAATACTTTTAATTCATTGTTGATGTTATAATTACAACATACAAAAATATATATTACAACGTTTGGCAAACATGATTGAATAAAATACAAAACATTTGTTAAAAGTTGTATAAACTCTTTTTACAATGTTTTTACACTGTTGTAGAAAATCTATGTACAATGTTTATTGAACGTGGTAGATATTACTTTTACCACACTTGCAAAATGTTAACATTATATTTACAACACTTGCAATACGTTTTAAAAGGTGTTTTTACAATACTTGCCAAATGTCGTAGAAACTTTTTTGTCAGATTTTATAAATTTTCACAATGTTTATAAATTGTTGTGTGAAGAACTTCTACAACATTTTTACAACATTCAAACAAACATTGTGGAAGATAACCCCCCTTTTACAACCCTGGATATAACAACCTTCTATTAAACGTTGTAAGAGACCTTTTACAACGTTTTTGCAACGTTGTGAAAGGGTTTTTTTTCTTGTAGTGTTAAGAGGTCCTCGGTGACCCTCCTCCCTCATTTTCCCGTCTGGTCATATTCACGTAGAGCTACTGAAAGGGGTTGACTGAATATTTGTTTTGCTCAAATTGTATTTATAATTATGCATTTTTGCAAGAAACTTATTGACCTCTCTATATCGGCCCGTCGATCGATATAAGATAATTTTTAAACAAAAATCGTTTTTTCAAAACCGTTGTTTTTATTTACGATTGTTTGTTGTTGCTTATACAAACCAAATCCATATAAACCTGTCGTTTTATATGTTGACTGATCAAGATTTTTTCTCCTGTTGTAGAAAAATGTCGATCAAGATTGATTTTTTCATCCTTGAAGCCTCAGGCAAGAACTACTTGGACTGGACGCAAGACATCCAGAACCATCTAGATGCGCGAGGCCTCTTGGACGTCATCTATAATGAGGAAGAGCGTGAAGTGGAAGTCACTCGCTCAATGAATGCCAAAGCGATGATTCTATTCCGTAGGCATTTATCTGACGCCATGAAGTCAGAGTTCATTGAAATATCCTTCCCGAAGACACTATGGGACTCTCTGAAAGAGCGCTTCGACCACCAGAAGACCATATGGCTACCTGAAGCACGCCATGATTGGTTGAACCTGCGCTTCCAAGACTTCAAGAGTGTAACTGATTACAACAATGAAGTCTGCAGGATTCGATCACTACTCCAATACTGCGGTAAGATATTAACCGACAGTGATCTATTGGAGAAAACATACACCACATTTCCTTCTACTGACAACTTGCTCCAGAAATAATATCGTCAGTCTAAGTTCACCAAGTTTCCCGAACTCATCACCCAGCTTTTACTGGACGAGAAGAACAGTCTCATTTTAATGAGAAACAACAATTCTCGTCCTGCTGGAACAAAGGCAATTCCAATGCCTGATGCAAACGCTATCCGTGGACCAAATCCACGGTGGAAACGAGACAAGGGCCAGTCGTCCCAGCCAAGGAACAGAGGCGAGTTTAAGTCTCGCCACCCAAAGCGAGGTTCTAATAAGAACCAAGGACCTTTGACTCCTAGGCAGTCTCATGGTAAGAACCAACGGGCCAGTCGTCCCAAAGCGAGAGTGGAAGGCCAAGAGCCTACTCTTTGCTACAAATGTAGTGCTTATGGTCATATGCAACGGACTTGCAGGGCGACCCACCCAAGAAGTTAATAACTATCACAAGGGGCGCCGGGCCGAAGCAAATCTGGTCAACGAGTGCGAAAATCTAAATCTTGAGACCCCCGATTTTGTAGCAGAAATGGAAGAATGAATCTTCATTTTCTCTCTATATTTGATTTAAGTCATGAAACTTTTGGTGGTTTGTATTTTCTGTTTTCTCGATAAATTAAAGTTCTATTTCGAGCACTTTCCTCAAACGTGTGACAAACTTTAATTTTTTTTACTTATAGGCATGGACCACGGGGCAGTGGATTGTCTGGTTGATAGTGGAACAACTCACACTATCTTGAGAGATAAATCATACTTTATCTCCTATACGCCTAAAGTAACCTCAGTGACAACTATTTCGGGACTCTCAACCCTTGTTCAAGGTTTTGGCAAAGCCCGTTTTTCGTTGTCCAATGGTACTCCCGTTGAAGTATCAGAGGCCTTATATTCTCCAAGGTCCAGTCATACCTTACTGAGTTTTAAGGATATTCGAGAAAACGGATTTCATGTTGAAACTGCTCGAGAACATGGCTTCGAGTATCTTTTCATTACCTCCACTCAGTATGGCCAAAAGCGTATCTTGGAGAAGTTGAAATGTCTTTCAAGTGGTTTGTATCTCACTACGATACAACACATCGAGAGTAATCTCATCATTCGCCGAGCGCCAGTTGATGAGAGGACTTTTATGCTATGGCATGACCGGCTGGGTCATCCGGGTCATAATACGATGCTTCGCACTATGAATGCATCGCATGGGCATCCTCTTGGAGGAAAGAATTTCGTTATAAATCCGAAAAGCCTATGCCAAGCTTGCTCGATTGGGAAGACGAATCTCAAGCCACTCCATGTGAAACCTACGAGATTGGTTTCCCAATTCCTTGAGAGAATTCATGGAGATATTTGTGGACCAATCCAACCAACATGCGGACCATTTAAATACTTTATGGTTTTGGTTGATGCATCGACTAGATGGTCACACGTAGTGTTGTTGTCCACCCGAAATGCAGCATTTCCTAAACTCCTCGCCCAGATCATTAAGTTAAGGGCTCACCATCCGGATTATCCGATAAAGTCTATTAGACTTGATAATGCTGCAGAGTTTACATCGAAGACTTTCGTTGACTATTGCATGACTTTGGGAATAAATCTTGAACATCCTGTTGCGTATGTTCATACCCAAAATGGCCTAGCGGAAGCTTTTATAAAGCGACTACAAGTGATAGCGCGGACCTTGGTTATGCGCACCAAACTCCCACTATCTGCATGGGGCTATGCAATTTTGTACGCTGCAAATTTGGTCCGTCTGAGGCCTATGGCCACCCAACCACTTTCTGCGTACCAGCTGGTTACTGGATGTGAGCCTGACATCTGACATTTACGCATGTTTGGGTGCCTAGTCAATGTTCCAATTGAGCCGATAAGGCGTTCAAAATTTGGACCTCAGAAGCGACGGGGAATATATGTCGGTTATAACTCCCCGTCCATCATTCGCTATTTAGAGCCCTTGACAGGCGATCTCTTTACCGCAAGACACGCGGATTGTGACTTTGATGAGGTAATCTTCCCGTCGTTAGTGGGAGAAATGCACGCTAACGTTGATGAGGAACGACGTGAATTAGCGTAGCATGTGCCCGCTTTTGCTCATCATAATCCTCCCTCTGCACATAGTGATAAGGAAGTACAGAGGATTCTAGGTCTGCAAGATATTGCAAATCAAATGCCAGACGCATTTAGCGACCTAGCAAAAGTCACGAGATCAATTATACCTGCTGCAAATGTGCCTTCAAGGATAGACGTCCCTGAGAGACGCCATGTTCCTGTGAAACATATTGCTTCGGTCGAACCCGCCGAGCAAAGGACGCTGCCATCGGCTGTCCAGTCCGCCGCTATTCCCAAGAAGAAGGGAAGACCGGTTGGTTCCAAAGATGTTCTGCCCCGAAAGCGGAGAAATCTTGTTAAAAGCGTTTTGCCACATGAGATCATTAAGGATCACGACAATGTATTAGAAGAGCGCGTTCCAGATGAAACGCCTATTCCTAATCATGCCGATAACCTCGAAATATCCGTCGAGTATGCTAGCTTAGACGACATTTTGAAGCGAAACGAAACTGTCATCGATGATGTGTTCATATACTCAGTGGCCACTGACATTATGAACAATGATGACATGGAACCTCGTAGTGTTGCCGAGTGTCAACGACGAACGGACTGGTCACAATGGAAACAAGCAATCCAGGCTGAACTAGACTCCTTAGCGAAAAGAAGCGTGTTTGGACCTGTTGCTCCAACACCACCCAATGTTAAACCAGTTGGTCACAAATGGGTTTTTCTAAGGAAGCGTAATGAGAGAAATGAGATTGTGCGATACAAGGCTCGTCTTGTGGCACAAGGCTTCTCACAATGCCCTGGAATTGATTACGAGGAGACATATTCTCCCGTAATGGACGTCATAACATTCCGCTACTTAATCAGTTTAGTAGTTTTCGAAAAACTGAATATGCAGCTCATGGATATGGTCACAGCCTATCTCTACGGGGATCTAGACACAAAGATATATATGAAAGTCCCTGAAGGACTAAAGATGCCTGAATCAAGTAGTTCCCGACCACGGAACGCGTTCTCGATTAGACTGAGACGTTCGCTATATGGATTGAAACAATCCGGGCGAATGTGGTATAACCGCCTAAGCGAATACTTGATCGGTTTGGGATACGTTAATAACGAACTTTGCCCATGCGTGTTCATAAAGAAATCCACTTCAGGATACGCAATCATCGCGGTCTATGTAGATGACATGAATCTCATAGGAACCGAAAAAGACTTGTCAGAAACTGCTGATATCCTGAAGAGGGAATTCGAGATGAAGGATCTTGGGAAGACACGGTTTTGCCTCGGCCTGCAGATCGAGCACCGTAAAGATGGAATTCTTGTCCATCAAGCGAACTACACCCAAAAGGTGTTGAGACGCTTTAGTCATTTTGACGTTAAGCCATCCGCTACTCCCATAATCGTCCGCTCTCTAGATATTACTAAGGACCCATTCCGTCCAAAGGAGGACGACGAAGAGATATTGAGTCCTGAGTGCTCTTATCTGGGTGCAATAGGCACTTTATTGTACTTGGCCTAATGTACTAGACCGGACATCTCGTTTGCTGTGAATTGTCTAGCTCGACACAGCATCGCGCCAACACGCCGCCATTGGAATGGCATAAAAGATATTTTCCGCTACCTTAAGGGTACTACGGACTTGGGCTTGTTCTATCCCTACGCAGTTTTAAGTGAGTCCAACGCTCTTGGCACTCGAAGCAACGCGACCCTTGTTGGCTACGCCGATGCGGGATACTTATCTGATCCGTACAAGGGGCGTTCCCAATCTGGTTATGTCTTTACCATTGGGAACACGGCGATTTCTTGGAGGTCTCGCAAACAGACCTTAGTGGCTACTTTAATGAACCACTCTGAGCTACTCACACTTTATGAGGCGACTAGAGAGTGTGTATGGCTTCGAGCTGTTATTGGCCATATTCGAAGTACATGTGATCTTCCATATGACCCAGATGAACCTGTTGTCGTCTATGAGGACAATATCGCTGTTATTGATCAAGCGAAACATGGTTACATCAAAGGGGATGCTACCAAGCACATATCGCCCAAGTTGTTCTTTACACATTAACAACAAACGCTTCAGAAGATTGAAGTGCAACACATTGGATCGGAGTATAACCGTGCAGACTTGTTCACCAAGTCACTGCCAAAACACTCGTTCCAGAAACATGTCAGAGCAATTGGACATAGGAAGCTTTCAGAGCTAGCCTAAGTGAAACATGTTTCCCGCACCCTGTTGTGTGCATGTGAGGGGGAGCGCCCCAACGAGCGCCCCTAAATGCCCTGTTGTGCGTATATCCCGCGTCCTGTCGAGTGCGAGTGAAAAGGGGAGCATCCTGATGTATGCTTGTGTACTCTTTTTCCCTTAGACCAAGTTTTTTCCCATTGGATTTTCCTTGGCAAGGTTTTTAACGAGACACATTTCAAATCTCTTATTCATTAAGGACTGGGGGAGTATCCAGTGTATACTTCTAAACCATCGTGTACTCTTTTCTCCTTCGATCAGCAGTTTTTTCCACTGGGTTTTCCCTGACAAGGTTTTGATGAGGCACCTTTGCAATGGTTAAGTTTACCCAGATCACACTGATCTGTGTGTACTCTTTTGTCCTTCGATCAAAGTTTTTTTTCCACTGGGTTTTCTTTGGCAAGGTTTTTGACGAGGCACAAGTAGATGGTCAAACTTGAAGATGCAAGCTACAGACAGACGAAGAAACTCAGAGATGTTTACAAGCAGAATTTCTGGAGAGCCAAGGGGGAGTGTTGTAACTCATATGGCTTTTCACCTTTCATCTCCTTGTAACTTACATGACCTTTGGCCCTTCATTTCTTCATAACCCCCAACCTCTCTCCCTATATAAAGAGAGGTTGGAATAGCTTGTAAGATGCACTAGAGTGATTTATATTATACTTCGTCACATCTCTGGCGTGTTTGAGTCTTTGTCTTACAACAAGAGTGTTATTATTACCATTTTTATTTGTATTATTATTATCAGGGTCAAGATTTTTACAGTTTTATTACTAGTATTATTATTATGATTATTATTTAAATTATTTTTTTCAAAGGAGGCCATATATGTTAGCAGTATTACAATAGATACCGCATTGTGTAGGTATACCCTATATTTATTAATTGTATTGACAACCAATAGTTTTAATATATTTTTTTTATATATATAACAAAATGTTGTTTTTAAGGCTTGGCCATATATCTAGTTTAAAAAAGGGTTTAGTTGACAACCCAAAAATTATTTTTATACTTTTTTTTACCTATTTTAAGTAGCATTGACCTAAAATTTTATTTTACAAAATTTAGCTTTATCAGTAAAAAATTTGTTTTTGACAAAGTTATAATATTTGCCTAAATGAGTTAGTAATATTTTTGATTACTTATTTAAAATATTTTCGTTAATGAAGTATACTTATTATCTATAATCCTATTTTACAACTTAGAATTTTTGCCCAAAATAATGTTTCTTGACTTCAAATAGTTCTACCTATGAATATTTTGCCTCATGAAAAACTTGTTTTTAAGTATTATAAATATCTTTCAAAAATCGTATATATATTATTTTGACCACTTCCTTCGATTTTCTTCTAGCCATGACTAAGCCTATTATTTTTATTCCCTTGCCAATTGTGAACTACCTTATGTCGATCTTAACTGATCTAACCGTTCTGGACCCGTTGAAATAGTTCGTGCCACCATCGGAGGCTATCTTGTGTAGTTGCGACACTGAAGTCATATTCGGTGTCACCTTGATAATCGTACCACACCATGCGTCACTACCAGGCAAGATACTTTGCCATTTGCTGTATATTTACTTTATCTCATATTTCATGCATTTATTTATTATTTCTTTTTCTGTAAATTAAATTGTGCTACATTCTCATAAATTAGATACATTATACTGTGTAGCTCTATTTCTTATTATTTAACATTTTTATATGCATTAACCTTAGAGTTAAGGGACCACTCTTTTGTTTTGTTGCATTCATAGGCCTTGACACATTTGTGCCATAAAGTCACGAGTCGCATATTGAATTCGAACATGCATGACTGGCTGGCCTCCAGTACGTAGAAGCCGTACAATAGGGTTAACCGTTAATAGTATTGCATGATAGTTTGACTTAACGGTTATAGAGATTATGTATTGTGAAGACAACATATAGGGATGGGGCAGGGAGGACAACTCCTTAGCGTATGGGCTACTACACACTTTACCTTTTGTAACCCGTGAGCTCCACTAGAGATGCGGGTGAGATTACCCTTTATTTTATTGACGGCTACTGACGTTCTGAGAAACGTCATGCTCTTACATTATTACTGGGCCCCTGGTGCCCCAAGGGGGGACTATGCCGATACCATTTTAGCCAGAGAGCCCATGCGTTGGAGGTGTCTTCTTAAAAACTGTATTCAATTAGAATTGTTAGGCTACCTTAGCCGTTAGGTATGAGTACTTTTGGTTTAGGTACTTTTATCTGATCGCGGCTTGGAACAGTAACTTATTGCGAACTAGTTTACCACATCTTGTCCTTGTTTTGTTGGAGGTGTGGCTCACTACTTCGATGAGAAGGTACTAAACCTTGTTGTGGTCCGGATTCCATATTGGATAAATGGCATGGAAACATATTTCATCGCAGATTAGGGTGCCATTTCCTGTCCTTGTTTGGTTGGGGGGATGGTACGCTAATTCAATGGTAGAGTATTGGACCATATTATAATCCGATTTAACTTATTATGGAGCAAGTTTATATTCAACTTTATGGCATGATATTGTGTATCTTGTTACGTCCCTCTAAGTACCTGGTGATCTCTCCAGGTATGTGTTCTTGTTTCTTCACAGGTGTTCTATCCAAGACCGTGATCTTCTCTAATCCTTCAAAGATAATTGCTATTGGAACATCCATGTCACTCTTTTCCAAATCATTTCTTTGTTGATGTATTTCTTCTTTTACTAGTTGGTAGTGGATTTGTCTCCGCCCAACATCATGTACAAAGGATAATTTCTTACTTAATTCTATAAAGGTTTTATCTTTATATTGTGGATGAGATTAGTTAGCCTTGGTTTTACTGCAGTTACAGCTTACGTATATTTATTATACGGCAGGCATGTCTACGTTTCTAGTCTTACATATTTTGTAACTAGACACAGTATTCCTACTTCACCAATGTCTCAGAACATTAGAATCCTCACGGGAGGAGGAATAGTACATGTAGGTAGCATTTGTAGACTTTGTCTGGTAATGATTTGTAGTAGAGAGATGAAGGCATGATTTTTGGTTTTTCCTATGCCAAATTTTGATATAGTTCTTGGGATGGACTACTTGAGCTAGTATTATGCCTTTCTTGACTATTATAGAGATAGAATTATCTTTAGACCACAAAATAAGCCAGAATTCGAGTTCGTTAGAGGAGCGAAAGAAAGAAGTGATCCCCCTAAATTAGGGACTCATATGGAGATGGACGACATTCCTCAACATCCTATAATCATCAATTTTTATGATGTATTCCTATAGAGCTCATTCCAGGAGCCGAATCTATCTCATCCCGAGTGTACCGGTTAGTACTCAAGGAGTTAGTGGAAATGAAGACGCAGATAGACAAATTATTAGATAAGGGCTTTATCTATGATAGTGTATCACCATGGGGAGCACTCGTCTTGTTCATACCAAAGAAGGACGAGACAGTATGTTTATGTTTTGATTACAGACCTCTGAACATGGTGACAATGAAGAACAAGTACCCTGTGCCACGTATTAACGATCTATTTGATCAGTTGAGTGGAGCTATGGTATTTTCCAAAATTGACTTGCGGTCGGGCTATCACCAGTTGAACTACCGGAATGAAGATATTCTAAAGACTGTATTCTGATCGAGATATGGGTACTAAGAGTTTTTTGTCATCCCATTCGGTTTAACTAATGCTCCAGCGGTCTTCATGAATCTCATGAATAAAATCTTCCATCATTACTTGGACAAATTTATGGTTGTCCTTATAGAAGATATCTTGATATACTCGAAGAGCCACGAAGAGCACAAGTAGCATTTGAGGATAGTCTTAGAAACGTTGAGGAATGAGCAACTTTATGCAAAGCTTAGCAAATATGACTTATTTTTTTAGAAGGTTTCCTTTCTTGGATATTTTGTCACAAGAAATGGCATATCAGTAGATCCGAAGAAAATCTTAGTAGTTAAAGCATGGCCCATTCCCACTTCAGCCTCCAAGGTGAGATGTTTCCTCGGACTTGCGGGTTATTTCTCCCGGATAGCTGGACCTATGACTCGGTTAACTTGCAAAGACCAAGAGCTCCTATGCACGGACAAGTGTCAAGCGTCTTTCAATGATTTGAAGAAATGCTTGACCACTGTACCTATCTTAGTCATCCCATCAAGGCTAGGAGGATTCATGATTTATAGCGATGCATCCGGGAAGGGATTGGGATTCGTCTTGATGCAGCATAGACGAGTTTAGCATATCCATCAATGCAATTGAGAGTGCACGAAAAAAATTATCCAACCCAAGATCTAGAGTTTACAGCAGTCATCTTCGCTCTGAAACTTTGGAAGCATTACTTGTATGGCGAAAAGGTAGACATCTATACCGATCATAAAATCCTCAAGTATGTCTTAATGCAAAAAGGGCTAAACATGCGACAACGACGATCGTTAGAACTGATGAAGGATTATGAGATCGAGTGGCACTACCATCCGAGCAAGGCTAACATCGTAGCAGATGCGTTAAGCCGTAAGCCCATGGCTTATTTCTTGACCACACAGAAGGAGATATTAGAAGAATTGCATAATCTTAGAATGGAAGTCGTATTTCTCAAAATTGATGGCGTGCTAGCAAATCTTTAAGTGCAATCATCGCTAGTATTGAGAATCAAGGCAACCTTACCCACCGACGCTAGATTCCGAAGACTTAAAAAGAGGACCGAAGTAGGAGAGGAGACTGGATTGAGGATCCATTCAGATGGGACACTACGATATGGAGATCGTTCGTATTTTCCAATTGGAGAGCTTCGACAAGAATTGATGGCTGAAGAACATAGCTCAATCTACTCTATACACCCTAGAGGAACCAAGATATACCGAGATTTGTGATAATACTATTGGTGGCACAGAATGAAGTAGGAGATAGCTCGTGTAAAACCCCTATTTTTTTAATTATATTTTTATTATTTTATTAGACTAAAAAAATGAATTTATACAATTTATGGTTTTATTTATTTTTTTGATGACCCGGTTTGGCCAATTCAGCCCGAACTGGACCTGGACCAAATTTAAGCCCAAGTAGATATATGGTGTGATCAATAACGACCATGGATGCATATTTTATGGGTGTAAAATATTCCTTAATTTATTTTAAGGTTTGGGGGAATATTTTCTAAATATTAATTAGTGGTACAAAAATTTACGTTTTTATTATTTAATAATGTGTTACAAAAATGGTACATTTTTCTGGGCCCAAATGACGGTGTACGGTAAAGTTCACACGTTGGAACAATTTTTATTATTTTATTATTACTAAAGTTATTTTGTGAAAATTAAATAGACATTTTATTATTGTTGATATTATTTGATATTATGATATTATTATTGTTGCCTTTTATGGAAATTTAAATTTGTGTATATATGTAGAAATATATTTTAGATGCATTATATATATAGTTAGATAATATTAAACTTTTATTTCAAATTGGTGGAGATTTTATGGTATGTAGATATATACATAATAGATATAGATATATATAAATATATATATAAAAGATTGGATAAGGAAGAAAAAAAAAGAAAAAAATAAATAATATGCACTAGTGGTGGTCGGCCCCACCATGGGCAACCGACCCCCAAACTCAACTAAGCTGCAGCTGCTACTAAAAAGGGGCCGACCCCCCCGCCCCCCTTTAGACAAACAGCAGCTATTAGGGGCCGACCCCTTTTCCTTTCACCCCTATTTACATACATATGCATGTATATATATGTTTAAAAGAAAACCCTAATTTCTTCTCCATCTTCTCCCTCCTCTCTCCTTCATCATCCTCCCTCTCCTGGGAGTGCATGCCCAACCTCGCCGGAGCGACAGCGGTCCCGTCTCCCGGTCGTCACGACGACAACAAAAACAACAGATTCCCACTTTAAGGTATCCCACTTCCCCGATCAATTTCTCTGTCAATTCTAATCCGTTTTTAGATCCGTAAATTCATGTAGAAAGCCCTCATGACCCTCTTCGAGATCCCCTAGGTGGATTTCAACATGGCCACCCAACTTGCTCGAAAAATTGAGACGAAGTTGGAGAAAAACCACTTTTCTGAAATATTAAAAATTGATTTAAAACACCAACTTGTCGGCCACTTTTCTCGCTGTCCAATAGGATTTTGTAAAAACTAATTGAAGACAATCAAAGACAACATAACCGAGATTGTAACGCACTTTCTGGATTCACTTTTCACCTAGTATGTAGAAAGTTACACATTGTTAAAGTTTTACAAAAAATTGTAAATTATGTTTTCGAAAATTAGAAAAACACCCGATACGACGTGTGCCCCGACAAACCGGGCGACGTGGTCATGCACTATACGCATCGAAAGGCGCGTATGGATGCTGTCGATGTGTAGGAACTGACGGAACCCGATTTTGTTGCATGTGCGCGACGAAATCAATGCGTATCCGTCGAGATACCCCTGTATCGACCCTTTGCAAATTAAGTCACAACATTGTGCACGCTCATCATATCATGATGAAACTTGTGCCATTGGACTCGAAATATTTTTATGGTCCTGTGAGCCAAGTTTGGTCCGATTCTGAGACCGTTGATCGGGACGCTATTTTGGCGGACCCACAATCCCACTAACGGGCGATTTTGTGCACGGCCCACCGGAATCCAAAATTGGACATACCGTTGAGTTTGTCTCATCAAAAAAATATATAGACATGTAGTTTGATGACTTTAGAGACCGTAGGTTCTGACAAGCATTTCGGTACAAAGCAAGTCCAACGACGGACATCATTTTGATCCGAAATTACGATTTTGCCCCTGTTCCAGAATTTAACTTTTGGACAGGCGTTTCCTAGGTATATCTTATATTCTAAACTTGTTCGTGATGTTTGTTGCAGCATCCGGAGTCATCTGCGGGATTTGGCTTTTCTTGCTTTGTTATTTTGCCGGTTCGAGCTACTGGATTATTTCCTTTTGCACATAACCTCATGTAAAACCCCTAAATTTCTACTATTTTTTATTATTATTAAATTTGCATAGATTTAAAATTTTATATTATACGACGCGTAGCCGTATTGTACGTCATGCTCGAAACTTTATTTTGTTTTTGCTTGACGAGTGCGAATATGTGCGAGCGTACATATTTGTAGAAAAATAATTTTTCTATTTTTATGGTTTCAAAATAATATATGTAATAATTATTCTAGCTATCATTTTCAAGTTTATGATTTAATTATGAAAAGCCTTTCATTTATACCGATATGACAATAAGTAATTTTATAAAATGGTATATTAGAAAAGTATATTTATGTAAATATTATTTGTACAAACATATATATTTAGTAATTCTTTATTGAGTTAAATTGTAAATAATAATGTATTTTCGAAATTATTATTTTAGTATTTTTAGAAAACATATTTTGAGATTTTTGTAGCAATTTAGAACTTGATTTAATTTATGGATATATTTTAAATAGTAAATTAATATCTACATTTGGAATTTGAGTTATCCTAATTGATTTTAAAATAAAGGATAGAATTTAAATTAGATTGAATTGGATTTTGATTTGGATTTGGATTATGGATTTGATTTAAATTTAGTAATTTAATTATCTAATTTGGTTTTAAATAGTCCTAGCTCATATCTAACTTGGAATTCCCACATCCTATAAATAGGCAGGTACTCCTCCACATTATTCATCCACAACAATTTTCACAAAGTGTACGTGACTCGTGTCGGTGTCCATCTCTTCCATGTCAGCCGTGACAGCCTCGGGTTTGACCCCGGGTGTCAATCCAATCTTATTCCAATCTATTTTATTTACAATTACATTGTTATCTTCTTCGTGTCCACACACGGACACATGTTCTCATCAACCCCTTCGTGTCCGACATGCCGGACACAAACCCCCGACGAGAACCAAAATCCCTAACCTAACCCACTCGTCGCCCTCGCCTCATCGACGTCATCTTCCTTTTTCTTCCTGTCTCCATCACCATCAACCCCGTCCACCACACCCAACCACCAGGATCACCACCGCGGCCACGGCCACTGGCCGGAAGACCCGGCCGCCACAACCACCCAACACCATCTCCTTCCCGACTAAACCAAACCAAAAACCACCACATCTCCGCCAACAGCACTAAAATCCGACCCCGGCCAAGTCGGCCAGCATCCACCCCGATCATCACTCGACTCCCAAAATAACCACTGTGGCAGGCTCGCAGCCACCACCCCCAAAACCCCAAGCACAAAGCCAAAACAAGACGAGACTCACCTGCCGCCCGAACTCGCCGGCGAATCGCCGCCGCATCGACCACGCCAACCCTGCGTACCACCGTCAGGCATCGAGCTCCGCTTGAGGGCCGGAACCATCCCGTTGAGAATCGTGCCTATCCCCGCGCCAGCGTCGCCCACCAGCCTCCGGCGTTCCTCTCCACACCGATCAAACCCATCTCCTCCGCCTCATCTGGCGTGCCCCGCCGGCGACCTCCCTAGGACCTCACCGCCGCTCCTCCGCGAGCCCAGCGCTCCGCCACCCTAGCCCTAGCCAGCCCCGACCCCCGCTCTTCCTGCTTCTTCTGCCGTCTCCTCCGCTGAAACCCCTCGCGTCCGATCCCCTCCGCCTAGCTCTCCGCCGGCTGACCCGACCCCGAACTTTTCTCTTCCGACCGGGCCGCCTCTCGTGCGCCGCCGGCGACTCAACTTTCCCCCGCTCAACCCTCTTCTCGCATCTCCCTCACTCCGGTGCCGCCGAGCGCCTAACTCCGCGTCCACCGCCGCCACTTTTTCCCTTCCCCCTTCTCGCCGCCGCATCCTCACCCCTCCGCCGAGCGAGCACCGACCCAGCGCCGGGCCCAACCCGTGCCCTCTCGAACCCTCTCCACTCGTCACCCACCGCCGACCGCCCCTTCTCTCACTTCACTCTTGCTCTCCTCTGTTACTTTCTTTCTCCCTCTATCCTCTCTCCCTCTCCTCCTCTTTTCGACAGAAGGAGTAGCATTGATATTTTCTTTTTTCACTACCAAAATAAGTCAAATCAGCGACGTATTTAGCGACTCCGTGAAATTTCATCGCTAATGTTTGGGGTTTTAGCGACGTCAACAAAAGACGTCGCTGTTTGTCGCCAACAGCGACTAATAGCGACGTCTAGCGTCTTTATTTTGTTCAATGGGGTAGTGCGTCGCAAGTTCGTCGGTACGCGTTGCTGATATAGCGACGTTTCGCGACGCATTTTAAGTTGCGTCACTATTTATTATATATCAGCGACGTTTAGCGACGTCCTATGCGGACGTCGCTAAACGTTTCATATAGCCAGCGAGGGTTTCCATTTCGATCATTTCACAAATTTTTCCCCCCAAATTTGGGCGCGCTCCTCTCCGCGACGCTCCTCCGGCGATTTCCCTCCTCCTCCGCGGCGCTCCTCCGGCAATCTCCCTCCTCCGGCCTCCTCCTTCTCCTCCTCCTCCTTCCTCAGGTAGCTCCTCCTTCTCCTCCTTCTCCTCCTCCTCCTTCCTCTGGTAGCTCCTCCCCAGTTTCTCCTCGCCTTCTAGCTCTCTCTCTCTCGCTTCTAGTTCGTGTCCACGAGAGCGTGGACTCGCTGCGGGGGACACGAGACTGACAGTGGATTCGTTGCGGGGGACACGAGAGCGTGGACTCGCTTCTAGTTCGTGTGACACCTATTTTGTTGGTTTGGACACGTCGTGTCCCACTGTGTGGACACGAGATTCACAGTGTGACACCTATATTCTGAAAAATCTCATTTTTTTGGGCATATCAACTGTCAATTTGATGTCCACGAGAGCGTGGACTCGCTGCGGGGGATACGAGACTGACAGTGGACTCGTTGCGAGGGACACGAGAGCGTGGACTCGCTTCTAGTTCGTGTGACACCTATTTTGTTGGTTTGGACACGTCGTGTCCCACTGTGTGGACACAAGATTCACAGTGTGACACCTATATACTGAAAAATCTCATTTTTTTGGGCATATCAACTGTCAATTTGATGTCCACGAGAGCGTGGACTCGCTGCGGGGGACACGAGACTGACAGTAGACTCGTTGCGGGGGACACGAGAGCGTGGACTCGCTTCTAGTTCGTGTGACACCTATTTTGTTTGTTTGGACACGTCGTGTCCCACTGTGTGGACACGAGATTCACAGTGTGACACCTATATACTGAAAAATCTCATTTTTTTGGGCATATCAACTGTCAATTTGATGTCCACGAGAGCGTGGACTCGCTGCGGGGGACACAAGACTGACAGTGGACTCGTTGCGGGGGACACGAGAGCGTGGACTCGCTTCTTGTTCGTGTGACACCTATTTTGTTGGTTTGGACATGTCATGTCCCACTGTGTGGACACGAGATTCACAGTGTGACACCTATATACTGAAAAATCTCATTTTTTTGGGCATATCAACTGTCAATTTGATGTTTTGGGTGGATTCGAATTCTAATTTAGGGTTCAAGCCCTATTTACTGATACTGGGAGTTTTTTTGGGCATTTTCAGGATTTTGAAATGATGAATAAATTGACTAATAATTATTATCGAGCCCTATAAAATTTCAGCTATGTCACGAAGGATGGATATACTAATCCTGTGAATGAGTTTTCTCCTAAGTATTCTCAACAGTTGAGTATGATTTAGCTCACAGACATTACTGAAATATGGGATAACTAGACTTTCTGTTCAATACCATATTTTAAATCCTAAATCTACGGTATGACATCGTGATCAGGACATAGTCCCTGCAGCCATTCGACTGGCGAGGCAGAAGAAACTATGTAGTCGTAGATAAAGTTGACTGTCCTCCGACTTCGGCAATGATGATACGACAACCTATCACTATATCTTATATAGTAGTAGATGACGTCTTAGTATTACATTATGTGAGTTCATCTTGATTCTGTTACATTCTTCAGATACTACATACGATAAGAACATATACTACACTATATGTACAGAACATAGATGATTCACACTAAAGTATGCTAGAATGAATTTTAGGGTTGTGTTCTGAGCCATCCGTTCTGCTGCTTGGCAAAAAATTGAATTTATTATACTTTATCTACTTCGAAAATGTACTCAAATTATATGATGGTTCCTTTAGTTAGCTTGCTTATGTCACAATTATATTAGCTTGCTTACCAGATGGCACCCATGACCCGAGGAGCGGCACGTCGTTTGAGGGAAACAGTGAATGCTGAGGTGGCTCCTCCTACAGTTAAGAAGGAAGTGGCACCAGTTGCTAGTGAGACCGGGAGTTCTATTCATCCAGCACCGGTAGCTAGTGAGACCGAGAGGATTCTTCATGCAATCCTTGCATTGGACGACAGCTCTCCTTGCGCCAAAAATCTCGCTTTTTTGAGGTGGTTGCGTGAACGTATCACTGAGCGTTTGTGTGAGCAGCGTGGTTCTCATTAGCTATTAGTACTTATTTGTATTGGACTATTTGTATTGGGTTGTTTTTGTATTAGACTATTTGTATTGGACTATATATATGAATTAGTACTATGTAAATCTCTAGATTATATTGGACTACGATATGGTGATCAGGACATAGTCCCTGCAGCCATTCGACTGGCGAGGCAGAAACTATGTATCCGTAGATAAAGTCGACTGTCCTCCGACCCTCATCCCTCGGCAATGATGATACGACAACCCAACCGGAGGGGATAATCTGAGAGATCCATCTGAGAGGGACGTATACTCTCAGAGATCACCTTTACAAGAATTATATCAGTAGTGGGATCGAGTGTTGGAGGAGATATTATCAAAGTATACGTCCTACTCAGATGGGTCTCTCACCGTTACTAATTTTTCCTGACAGCATGGTGGATGTGCTCCGTCCACAGATTCTTGCTTCGAGCCAAAACTTTGTCCCGGAGCTCAAGTGGACATCTTTGGTGTAGAGCTCGAGTGAGAGGTTCCTGACAGCATGGAGGCCTCCTTTGTTAAAGTATCCGTGCTCATCCCACATTGGTTGTGGGACGAGCACGGAAACTTTAACAAAGGAGACCACCTTGCTGTCAGGAACCTCTCACTCGATCTCTACACCAAGGATGTCCACTTGAGCTCTGGGACAAAGTTTTGGCTCGGAGCAAGAATCTGTGGACGGAGCACATCCACCATGCTATCAGAAAAAAATAGTAACGGTGAGAGACCCATCTGAGTAGGATGTATACTTTGATAATATCTCCTCCAACACTCGATCCCACTAATGATATAATTCTTGTAAAGGTGATCTCTCAGAATATACGTCCCTCTCAGATGGATCTCTCAGAGTATCCTCTCTGGTTGGGTTGTGTTCTGAGCCATCCGTTCTCACAGAGGGTCCTATTTTGGATTCTATATTTGTATTTTGGTTTCTGTATTTTGTATTTTGGTTTCTGTATTTTGTATTTTGGTTTCTGTATTTTGGCTCCAGCTCCATTTGCATTAATCTACGGTACGACATGGAGATCAGGACATAGTCCCTGCAGCCATTCGACTGGCGAGGCAGAAACTATGTAGCCGTAGATAAAGTTGACCGTCCTCCGACCCTCATCCTTCGGCAATGATGATACGACAACCTATCAGAATCAATACCATCCAAGGAAGGCAAAACTGAATCAGCATTGTCTTCCGGATCGTCCTCATCAAGGCATAACGGGCTGCTCAGCGTGCCCAGCTTCTTCAACTTCTCGTTGGCTGCAGAGTCGAAATGGGAACGGGTCCTCTTTGTCGGCCCGGAGCTCTGACTCGCACTCATCGCCGCGCTACTGGTTTCCTCTCCTCCTTTGATGCGGGTCATAAGAAAAGAAATTTTGTACCTCTTCTTCACATAAACATCATTGCCGTCTTGTACTCGAGCCTCCTCGTCTGTGATGCTATCCGACTTCTCGGTGCCTACATTGTCACTCGAATCTCCCGTTCGACTCGTATCGTCCTCTTCTTCGCCTGTCTTTTCGCTCCCTGTCTTGCAATCATCTGCTATCACCGCCGACTCATTCGACTCCTTCTCCGATGATTCCAAGAAGTTGGATAGCATCACAGACGAGGAGGCTAGGCTCGAGTACAAGGCGGCAATGATGTTTATGTGAAGAAGAGGTACGAAATTTCTTCTCTTATGACCCGCGTCAGAGGAGGAGAGGAAACCGGTAGCGCGGCCACGAGTACGAGTCAGAGCTCCGGGCCGGCAAAAAGGACCCGTTCCCATTTCGACTCTGCAGCCAGCTAGAAGTTGAAGAAGCTGGGCACGTTGAGCAGCCCGTTTTGTCTTGATGAGGACGATCCGGAAGACAATGCTGATTCAGTTTTGCCTTCTCCTCTCCTCCACCATGGCTATGGACCCATCTGCTCCTCCCTACTTCCATTCTTCTTATTTGACTCTCTCAGGCACATATGATATCCAGCTCAAGTGTAGAGTCGGGGGAGAAGAATTGGACAGGAAGAAGAGGGGAAGCAGCACAGCCGGCGGCATGACCCGGAGGAAGTATAGAGGTTTTCTTCAACATACGTAGGAGAACTATAAGGATATATCTTTTCACAATATGTCATCTTGCCAAAGACCCTTAATGTGACAACCATGTACCGCGGTGTCGGAAGACTAACATGTCATAATTTTCTAAGCCGTGTATTTATACACAATCCTTCCAACTCTTTCCTCCATGTCGTAATCTGGATTATTACATAGAACTGAAATCCGGTTGGA
>JANAVB010033620.1:20139755-20274755 GCA_029216955.1 Iris pallida
ATACCTGGTAGAGAGAGGAGAGAGAGAGCGCGAGAGAGGAGAGCGCCTTCGGTTGAGAGAGAGAGAGAGAGTTTTGGGGGGAATGAAAAATTCCCCCCGTCGGTTCAATTTAAGTTAGGGCACAGAACTTAGCGACGGAATAGCGACGGGAAAAAAATCCGTCGCTCATCCGTCGCCTAATAAAAGAAGTTTTCGACGGATGTATCCGTCGCCGTTAGTCGCTAAAGTTCCCGCCAATGTTTTAAAGATTTTGCCGCCAACAGTTGCGACGAACAAGCGACGGAAAAAACAATCCGTCGCTAACGTTCGTCGACTGAGCGACGGAAACCCGACGAAGTTTTACATTTAAAATTGTAAAATTTATGTTATGTTGTCTGCCGCCTAATCCGTCGCTAAGACGTCGGAAACTGGTCGCTATTAGCGACGGAATCCATCCGTCGCTAAACATCCGTCGGTAAAGTGGGGTATTTAGTAGTGTAGTCGCTAATTTCTATTAGCGAGTATTTAGCGACGTTTTCAAGTAGTCGCAATTAAGCTAGTCGCAAAACAAGAAAACGTCGCCAAACGTCGCTATTGCGACGATCTTTAGCGACGTTCCCACGTCGCTAATTTAGCGACTGCCAGCGACATAAAATGTCATAATTTACCGACGTAACCTAGCGACGTTGAGCGACTTGAAATGCATCGATGCTGACCTGGCTTTAGAGCCAAATGGCGACGTTCTGCGACTTTATAATGTCACTATATTACCGACATAAAGCGACGTTTAGCGACGTCCATGTAGCGACGTTTAGTGACGATTAGCGACGGTAATCATTAATATTAGCGACGTACTTAGCGACGTTTATATCGTCGCTGATAGTCGCTGAACATCGCTAATCTTAAAAAAAATTAAAAAAATTACAGCAATTGCAGCATTTGCAGAATTTGCAGCACCATTTAACAACAACGACTGTGTATCACGAACACAGTATCAAACAACACATACACACAATCACGAACACGTTTGAAACACAATGTGTCCACAATCAACACAGATTTATGAAATTTGTAACAATGTCAAACATAATGTGTCAACATAAGAATAAAGTATGTAAAACCACATAAAAGACCCAACAATGGGCCATCACACAACAATGTATATGCCGACTACGACTGATCAGGAGGAGCATCACCGCTCCTATCACCGCTCCTGGAAAGAAGGTAAGCATACTGCTCCGGTGTAAGAACCACCGACGACGATGAAGGAGGAGGCAATGCAACCGCTGGAGAAGGAGGCAGTGTAACCGCTGGAGATGGGTGCGTCCGCGTCTCCTCTAGGGCTCGGAGTCTGGCGTTGCATTGCTCCATGCAAGTTGCTTTCCTGGTAACGGTGTCGTGAATGGACTCCTGTGTCCCCTGTACTTGCTGCACGGTGCGCTCGAGCTCGTCAAAGCGTGCGGTGACCGACGCAGCGTCCTCTTGCTCCTGAGGCCCTTGCTGCTCAGCAATCCTCCTCAGCATATCGTCGCGCAGCTCAGCAATCTGGCGGACAATGGTCTCCTCGACTCGGGACGACTCGGCCGGTGACGGCTGTGAATGCGCACTGGAAGAGGGAGCCCTGGATGCCTGCGTCGCAACAAATACGCTGTTGGACCCCGTACCGTAGTACGTACCCCTCTGAAGACCACTAACAGCGGTCTTCCAGAGCTCGTCCTTCGACTGGGACGGAGAGGGTTACGATATACCAACCCCTCCCTCTGCCTGTGTACTAGCACTCGCACGCTCATCACGTAGCCTAACATACTCTTCCTAGAAATCATTGTGCATCTCTATACATCAGTACTTACCTAAATTAGCCTAATAAACGTCTAAAATATTTAATTATTATTAAGTATATGGTTATCTGTATATTCTTCAAGTTGTGTTAAAAATTAACGAAATCTAAATTAGTACTTACATAGCTCTGAGTAGCCCGGTCGTCGATGAGCTTCCCGTCCTTTCGATGGGTGGCCAGGAAGACGGTCACCATGTTTGCGTCCTCACCCCTCTTCACCTGCGTGTTTGTTATATTTTATTCTTTAGTAAAATAGAAAATTATATACTCCTACTATCAATAAATTCTTATATTTGACAACAAATTACATACCATACGACGAAAATGCTCCGTCATAGGAATCGATCCACCACACCACTTTTCGGCCATCGTCCTAGCCGCCTTCGCCTTCTCCGACCGCTCTTTGTACTCGGGCTCCTCAAATCGATCCCTCATCGTGGCCCACTGGTTAGGTGTGATCCAACCAGCAATCAGCTTTCCGGAGCGGTGACGTTTTTTCTGATCGTCAATAGCATCACGGATCAACTTTGGCGGCGACGGCAGGAAACTGCCTCTCAATCTGCTCGGCGCGGTGTGGTGGATAAAATAAGTCCTCTACAAGAATTACAAATTAAAATAATTTGTTCTAAAAAATACTTAAATTTATATTAATCATACTAAATTAACTATCTTTAGTTACCTTGAAGTGGGCAAACCAGAATGCCTTCCTCTCTTCCGAGGCATCCGAGTAGTTGATCCACGGACCCCCATAGTTGGACCTTAGAAACAGGCCCAACGCTCTCTGTACCGACGAGGGACGATATTTGTATACAACGATAACCGACGTATTAATGAATATATATAGATATACAGCCATGCATAAAATATTGATTTAACTTACTTCGTAGGACCGTCGGCCCAAATCTCCATCCTCGTCTCGCCCTGAGGTGCGCACGCAGGGTCGCTCTGGTATGGATCCGCCCGGGCGGGGCGGACGGGAGTAGGGTCTACCTCCTCCACCTTCTCCCCACCCGCCATGCTGCTGTCAGCGCTAGGAAGGCTAGGGAAAGTAGTATGCTCAGCAAGCCTGGAACTGCTCGTCGCAGGTGCACTGCCACCCGGACCTGAGACCGTATGGTACAATGGAGTGCTCGGGTCAGAGGATGGTCCAGAGCCATCCTCCTGTAACGGAGCTCTCTGCCCACCTAAGGATACGGATCGTGCTGGCCTATCTCCGCGTCGTCCTGAGGTGCCTCCGCGTCGTCCTGCCATGCTGATAATAACATTGGAGTTCATAATTTAAGACTACAGAAATATGAATACATCGAAATCACAGTTTATGATTGAAAATATAAATAAATACAATGACAGTTTAGAAATATCTGCATATATACATTGGAATTCATAATTTAAGTTTTCAAAAGTGATCATAGTTCATAATTTAAGATTACAGAAGTATGAATACATCAAAATCACAGTTTCTCAATCATCCTCTGAAAATTCATCTTCTTCGTTTGCCTCCTCCTTCTCATCCTCTTTCTCTTCCTCCTCATCGTCACTAACATCTCCTTCGTCTTCCCCTTCGGATACTTGTACCTCTTCTACACAAGTAGATATTGAATGGGGAACTTCTGCTGAGTCGACATCAACTGTATTAGGTACAAGAGGCAGCTCGTCCTTCTGATAAGCCACTTCGTCGACGTCGTAGGTATTTCTGGCTTTAGTCTTGTATACTGCCCACCAGTCGTACCTCGTTGTTCCCCGTCTAGGATATGTTGTAAAATATACGAGTTGAGCTTGACTTGCTAGGATAAATGGTTCGTATCCTTGGTATCGACGACGGTAGTTAATATCTACAAGACCATGTTTGTCAATTTTCCATCCTTGATCTTGTATGGGATCGAACCAATCAACTTTGAACAACACGATCTTGGCAGGCTCTATGCCATAGTTGTACGTCAATTCCACGATCTCACGTAAGACGCCATAGAAATCATTGCCTGGAGTGACATCTTTGTAGTTTGTAGATTTGATACACAAGCAACTGTTTTTTGTGGAATAAAGATCCAGGATGCTATCTCTGATGACAGCATTTGTTGACTTGAACTTAAACCCATTCACGCAATAACTTGGCCATACTTTGACGGCATAAATTGGTCCCTTGGCAAGAGTTCTAATAGATTCATTCTCAAGAATGACGTCCGGACGATCGACCTAAACACGAAAAGATACAAAATTAAGTTTAATGTTAAGTTATTTCTTGTGCAGTTAATGGAGGAAGATTCTAACTAGCTTCTTACGTACATATGCAGTCAACCAAGACGGGAAATGAAGTCTCATTTCTTCTTCTACTTCTTCATCTGCAATGTATGGTCTACTTGACCTCACCTCATCATTAAATTTGCTGAAAACCAATAAATATCGATCGGGATATACTCGTTAAATTATAATAACGGAATCAACAAATAGATGACTTGAATGTTGAAGATTTTTACTTACCACTCTAGCTTTTCCACTTCATCCTCCTCGCAGTTGAGTAATATATATAATTGGGCCGCCTTTAGTTCCTCATCATTCAAATATCTCTTTTTCAGTTTTCCTGAAGGCTTTCCAAGAGCATTAAAGACTTTCAATAATGCATCATTATATTCTATATCTCCATCGTCGTTCCTCGGAGCTCTTGTTCTATTTGTAGCAATATGAGGCTTGAAATATATTGAACAGAAGTTTGTAATCTCCTCAAGGACATAGGCTTCACAAATAGAATCCTCGACCCGTGCATTATTTTTCACCTTCCTTTTCAGGTGGTTTAGATGGCGCTCGAACGGGTACATCCACCGATAACCGACGGGCCCACCAACACGTGCCTCATATAAAAGATGAATTGGCAAATGCTCCATAGAGTCGAAGAATCCAGGAGGGGACACCCTCTCAAGCTTACACAATGTTACTGCAATATCCTTCTCCTGCTTTTTAAGCCGATCGACGAGCAACTTAGTAGAACAAAGATCTCTGAAGAATATGCTAAGCTCTGTCAGTGGATCCCAAACGACATGAGGTAAGAATTCCCGAAATTCAATCGGGATTAACCTATCCATAAAAACGTGACAGTCGTGGCTCTTCATACCCTGGAGTTTGTTCTCCTTCGGGTCAACACATCTTCTCAAATTCAATACGTACCCGTCTGGGAATTTTAGTCCCTGGATCCACCTACAAAGTTTACCTTTGTCCTCCTTGTCCAGTGAGAAAATGGCCCTGGGCTGCTTATACTTCCCACTGCCTTCCTTTATCAAATACAACTCTGGACGTCTGCATATTTCTTCTAAGTCCAACCTGGCCTTGGGATTGTCTTTCGTCTTCCCCTTTACGTCCATCATAGTATTTATTATATTGTCAAATACATTCTTCTCGATATGCATGACATCCAGGTTATGTCTGAGCAGATGGTCACTCCAATATGGTAGGTCCCAGAATATACTCCTCTTCGTCCAGTTGTGAGCGCGGCCAAATCCATCACACTTGTACCCCGCTGTAGGCTCTTCAATAGCACTTGACAATTCTTTAACTTCTTCCCATATCGTGTCCCCAGACCACCGTGGCGGTGGACTGGACTTCTCCACCACGCCAGCACGAAAAGCATTCATGTTCCTCCGGTACGGATGATCCTTTGGCAGGAACTGTCGATGACAATCAACGAAGCACGGTTTTCCTCTGTGTTTCAAATGGAAAGCCTTAGTGCGATCCATGCAATACGGACTTGCGAGACGACCATGGGTGCTCCAACCCGATAATATTCCATAGGCCGGGAAATCATTGATGGTCCATATTAGTGCGGCCCTCATCTGAAAGTTCTGCTTTCTGGAAACATCATATGTGGTTGCACCTACTTCCCACAACTGATTCAGCTCATCTACCAAGTGCTGTAAGTACACATCGATGTTCCTCTTCGGGTTCTTCGGACCTGGAATAATAACAGTTAGGAACATGTAAGGAGTCTTCATACACATCCAAGGCGGCAAGTTGTACGGAGTAACAATCACTGGCCAACAGGAATATTGTGAGCCCGAAAGTCCAAATGGGGTAAAACCGTCGGAGGAAAGCCCCAATCTGACATTACGCGGCTCCGAAGCAAAATCGGGATACACTCGATCAAAGTGCTTTCATGCTTCCCCGTCGGAGGGATGATCCAGTACTCCATCTATTTGTTCCCGCTTGTGCCAACTCTTATTATCAGCTATCTCCTTTGCCATAAACAACCTCTGCAACCGCGACGTCAAAGGCAAATAGTGCATCAAATCTGTTGGCTTGCATGCACCAGAAGTCCTTGTTTTACTAGTTGCCTTGAAGCGATCGGCACCGCAAAATCTGCAGGCGTCTTCATCCTTGTCGTCCTTATAGTACAACATGCATCCGTTGCGACATGCATCAATTTTTTCATACCCCATCCAGAGCGATCTCACCATTCTCTTGGATCGGTAGAAGTCTTTAGGTAACTTGCCACCCTCCGGCAATATATCTATAATTAACTCCAGGATTCGGTTGTAGCATTCTTGAGACATGTTAAAATCTGATTTTATGCTCAACAATCTTGTAACCACCTCCAACGGTGAATGGTCATCACAACCAGGATATAAAAGAGTCCTTGCATTCTCCAGCAACTCCATGAACTTTGCAGCATTAGCATTCGGTGCCTCCTCAGCTGCAAATTGATTGTTCGGATCGAAACTAGGCCCCGCAGCATCGAAAACCATGTTCGTCCACCCTTGGTCGTAATCAGCATGCTCGTGGACATCTACATAAGGCTCCACATAAGGCTCCGGCTCGGAGGCTAAAGACACAAGTTCTCCGTGTGCGGTCCACTGATAATAATTTGGCATGAAACCCCTCGAATACAAATGATATGTCACATCCACTTCCGAATGATATTTCAAGTTGCGACATCTCATACATGGACACTTAATTTTTGTACGGTCCATGTACTGAGGGAACGCCTTGGCAAACTGCAGGAACTGTTGCACAACCTGTATAAATTCATCCCGCACACCGCACATGTCATCAGGATGACGATTGTACATCTACAAACGATTCCGCAGATAGTAATTCATATCCATTTTAAGATAATTCTGCAAAGATTGACACAGATAATAATTCATCAGGATGACTCCTGTATATCCACAAACGGTTTTGCATAATTGCCAAGTGTGGGGACGAATGGCTCAGAACACAACCCAAAATGCATTCTAGCATACATTAGTTTGAATCATCTATGTTCTGTATATATTGTGTAGTATATGTTCTTATCAAATCTAGTATCTGAAGGATGTAACAGAATCAAGATGAACCCACATAATGTAATACTAAGATATTATCTACTTCTAAAAGATGTAGTTATAGGTTGTCGTATCATCATTACCGAGGGATGGGGATAGGAGGACAGTCAACTTTATCTATGGCTACATAGTTTATGCCTCGCCAGTCGAATGGCTGCAGGGACTATGTCCTGATCACGATGTCGTACCATAGATTATCTACTACTAATTAAGACTTTCAACTAAGCAGTCAAAGGGTACTGAACAGAAAGTCTAATTATAAGACTTTCAACTAAGCAGCGTTGTAGGATTTAAAATATGGTATTCAGGATTAGTATCCATCCTTCGTGACATAGCTGACTCTGCCAAAACCTGACCAACATATCCTACACTAATCATTCCATATTTCAGTAATGTCAGTGAGCTAAATCATTCTCAACTGTCGAGAATATTTAGGAGAAAACTCATTCACAGGATTAGTATCCATCCTTCGTGACATAGCTGAAATTTTATAGAGCTCGATAATAATTATTAGACAATTTATTCATCATTTCAAAACCCTAAAAAAGCCCAAAAATAACTCCCAGTATCACACTGTGAGTCTCGTGTCCACACAGTGGGACACGACGTGTCCAAACCAACAAAATAGGTGTCACACGAACTAGAAGCGAGTCCACTGTGAGTCTCGTGTCCATACAGTGGGACACGACGTGTCCAAACCAATAAAATAGGTGTCACACGAACTAGAAACGAGTCCACTGTGAGTCTCGTGTCCACATAGTAGGACACGACGTGTCCAAACCAACAAAATAGGTGTCACACGAACTAGAAGCGAGTCCACTGTGAGTCTCGTGTCCATACAGTAGGACACGACGTGTCCAAACCAAAAAAATAGGTGTCACATGAACTAGAAGCGAGTCCATTGTGAGTCTCGTGTCCACACAGTGGGACACGACGTGTCCAAACCAAAAAAATAGGTGTCATACGAACTAGAAGCGAGTCCACTGTGAGTCTCGTATCCCCGGCAGCGAGTCCACGCTCTCGTGGACACGAACTACAAGCGAGAGAGAGAGCTAGAAGTCGAGAAGAAACTGGAAAGCGGGGGGGGGGGGGAAGAGTTACCTGATCCGGAGCTACCTGAGGAAGGAGGAGAAGGAGAAGGAGGAGGGAGATCGCCGGAGAAGCGCCGCAGAGGAGGAGGCCGGAGGAGGGAAATCGCCGGAGGGGCGTCGCGCGTCGCGGAGGGAAATTTTAGGGAAATCGCCGGAGGGAACGAAATATTTGGGGGGAAATTTTGTGAAAGATCGAAAAGCGAAACCCTTGCTATATGAAAATATTAGCGACGTAATTCTAGAACGTCGCTAAACGTCGCTGGTATTTATGAAACGGCGACGCTACTTAAATTGCGTCGCTACACGTCGCTGCTTCAGCGACGTGTACCGACGAACTTGCGACGCCTTTTCTCATTTAACAAATTGCAGCCGCTAGACGTCGCTATTAGTCGCTGTCAGCGACAAACCGCGACGTCATATATAAACGTCGCTAAAACCCTAAAAAATAGCGACGTTTTTGTAAGGAGTCGCTAAATACGTCGCTGATATGACTTATTTTGGTAGTGCTGGTGCCCAAGTGGGGACGATACCAGATCCTGTTTACAGCCAGGGCTCATGCGACGAAAGGTTTGTTCTTAACTGTATGTTCAATTTAGTATGGTAAGAGTACCTTATTGTTGTCTTATCACTTACTTTTGTTTGTGGCATATTTATATTCAGTATTTATATGGCATGTTTATTGTATCTTGTTACGTCCCTCTGAGGACCTGGTTATCTCTCCAGGTGTGTGTGCTTCTGTAATTTTGCAGGTGTTCTAGCCAAGGCCGTGATCTTCTCCATTCTTTCGAAGACGATTGCGCTTGGTTTGTATCGTTATTTTATCAATCACTTCTTCTACATTTTATTTGAGATAGTTGGTAGTGGACTTTGTCTCCGCCCAACGATTGTATACATGATAAATTCAAAGTTGCTTTTATATCATTTATTTATTTAGTAGATGAGGTTTAGTTATTATGGTTCTACTGTATTTTACAGCTTATGTATACGTACAAGGTTTCCATATATTGGAGTGTACTTCGTATGTATACAGCTGGCATGTCGATGTACCTAGTCCTACGTATTTTGGGACTGGGGCGTTACATGTTTTTGTGGTGGCCCATGCAGGTCGAGTTTGTCACTTCGGTTACGTAATTGTACCGATGTGAGCCTGCAACATAGGATTAGAATCTAGGAATCTTATCCATACAGCTTGACCTCTTCCCTTGGCTTCAAATTCCTAACTCTTGTTCGACCTCCTTGAATTGCATCTTGCTTGATTCCTTTCTACCGTTGATTCTTATTTTCGTGCTTAGTATCAACTAGGAAGATGACTACATTAGTATTTGCTCATTGGTCACACATGGCTAGAATGTTTATATTGGCAATTGGAATACATTCAAGACTCTGATTGAGTTAAAAAGGCTTTTTAGTGTGATTTAATGATTAATAATTTGTAAAGTAGGATATTGCCACGGAAAGTTTTAATCTTGAGATTTCTAGTTAGTAAACACCATAGGATTGATACTGTAGGAAGAAAATATATATATATATATATATATATATATATATATATATATATATATATATATATATATATATATATATATAAATATATAGAGCTAGAATCTTTATACCATTGGTTTAAGAAATTGATTGATTTTCAAGATTTGATATTTATGAATTATTGGATTATAGTTATACATCCTTGCACAAGTATAAAATTGATTTGCTTCTCGAGTTGTGGTATTTATGAGTTTTGGGTGATAGAAATACATCTTTGAACAAATATAAATTTATTTGATTTTCAAGTTTTGACGTTTGTGATTTATTGGATTATAGTTATACACCTTTGAACGGTTATAAATTTTGTTTGAAAATGATCTTAGCTTTTAAAAATGGCCGTAGGAATTATTTAAACTGAGTTGTACAACTTGCGATTTTCGTGTTTAGTAAAATTTGAATTTTAAGTAGAAGTAATGATGGTAAATTTTGGTTTACAATAATTGAAAACGATTTTTGAGAATTTTTTTTTATTTTAAATTGTGTCCTATGATTGAGGATTTACAAATCTATTTAGATTTTTGGTAAAAAAAGGGATTTTGACTGATAAGATTATTAGAAAATTTAGTTTAATATGGGATTGCTAATATCAAAATTTTTGGAAGAATTTTGAAGGATGTGATGGAAAGTTATTTTGATTGATTAAAGGAAGTTACCATTAAAAGTTGTGATTTTGTTGGAATAACTTAGCATGAATAGAAGTTAAAATTGATGAGAGTATTGAGCTTAATTTTTGAGATTGCTTTTAATATGCTAAGAGTTTTGTTATGAGTTATTTGAAAATTTTAGAGTGTTAAATTTTTGATTGATTGTGAAATTTTATGGATTCATAAATTATGAACTCTTGAGTTAAATAGTTGAATTTAAACGTTAATTTGGAAAATGTTAGTAGTAACGTGATAAAATTTTGCTTCGAGATTTATGAGAGTGATTTAAATTTTTATGATCAATTTGAAAGGCTTGGAGTGAATACAAATTTTGGTGGTTTATTTTTGAAAGTTTAATTTTGAAACTTTTGGAGGAAACTTGAGTTAAATTTTAATGGTAGGCCCCAAGATAACCCTACTGAGTATTCCACACTAATTGCCATGTCCCTCATGACCATGATAGTAGTATGTACACAAGTGTTGTTAGTCGTCTACCAAGCTATGTGACTGTATTTCTACCTTGACTTACTCGACCTTCCTTCAATTCTAGATCTTTTAATTGCGACCTTCTAACCCACTTGCAATTTGATTAATGATTTAATGGTTCCTTAACTTTATTCATCTAGGAGCTATCTTCTCTCCGGAACTGTGCCCCTAAATTATTATTTTGACTGGATTCTTTAATTAATTTTATTTCAGGCTTTAACCTGATCTTCTTTATTTCTGTGCATTAATTATCACCTCGTGAACTCCCACTTTCTATTTTAGATCTTTTGGCGTCCCTTACCATGACTTGGATATTTGGAGCACAACACTAGACTTTTCCTTTCAACAAATTTCATATGTAAGACCTAGACGAGCCCACCTTCCTGTAGACATATCATGTCCCACCAAAATCTATCTCCTTGTACTCTATTTCTTGATATGACCTTATGGTCAAAATGGCCAAACTATAACCTTTACCATGATACCAATATATTTTTCGACCACGGATAGGGATTCAACCTCGACTCAATCCTTTCAACCCGATATCTGATTTTGTTCTACTTAATTCCTTAAATGCTTAAAATTGTGCTTTATCTTGATTGCTTGACTCATTGTCCCATCACACTACTAGTTTAACTCTTGTAAGTTGGGTAGAATACCTCACCACCTAACAAACCTTTTTCCTTGTGAACCACATTGGTAAGTTCACTTAGACTAATAAATTCAGAGGACCCAACCTTACCTAGTCTACCAAGCCATACATGAAGAAACACTAGGACAATGAAGAACAGATAGCAACTCTAGAGGGGGGTGAATAATAACCAATTAAAAATTCAACTCTATCATAAACAAAACTAATCAGAGTAAATGCGGAATTTAAAGTGAGAAGAAAGAGAGCATACGCAAACACAGCCGATTTTAACCTGGTTTCCCTCGTGGAGGACTAGTCCAGGCCTGAGAACTCTAGCTCAGGATTAAATCCACTATTTGTGTAGTTTACAACCCGTGCCTTTTCTTCAGAAGAGCATGTCAACTTCTTACAGAGGATCGCAGTGGCGATTTGCTTGGAATTTTCCAAGCGACTTCTTCAACTCTTGCACAAGACTCCTAACTGAGAGATGTTGAGCACTCGAGACTTAGGATGCTTGTGGCTAGTAGATGGGAAGGGTATGGCTTAGTTGAGCTTCAAGAGAGAAGAGAAGAGAAGATTGGATGATTTGAAATGAGAGAATTCTTGGCCTATTTATAGGATTTTTGTAGGCATAATTCGGCCAGAATTCGGGTAGGAAATTTCAAATATTTGGCCGTTGGACAACTTGCAACCAGCTAACCCTAAAATTAAGGTTGCTGATTTTTAGGGGACAGAGTTCGACCCGAACTCTGTATGGAGGCAGAGTTCGGCCTGAACTCTGTCTCCAGAGCACAAAACTGGTTCTTGGGGATCAGTGGACATTTTCTGGATGGTGGAGTTTATGGATTTGGGTAGGCTTTTAGTCAAGTCTCAAGAGCTCAGCATGACACAGTTTACAACAGTCTAGACTCAATAAAAGTGTAAACTACAGACTCATATATAACTGAAATGCAAAGACTGGGCTGTCGTCTGACTTGAGCTTGATGTGGATGTCGTGTGTCGTATTGAATTATTACAAGTATTATTTAGTCAATGTGATCGATATTTGGTTGACTGTGACTTTGGGTCAACAATCTCCCCCATATTGATAATTGATAAAATAATAATTGTATATTCAATATTCATACCTGGACACAGTCAAATGACAAAAGCATAGCTCCCCCATAATTGGTGCCGATCTAAATAGGATAGCTCCCCCGTAAATGATCCGTTGAACCTGTTGGCCTGATAAGGAATATCTCCCAAAAAGCACCAAAAGCACATATACAAAAACTAAATTGAATACAATATACAAATCTCTCCCCCTTTTGGCATTTAGCAATATAAGCAAGTAATAATGGGCAAACACACCAAAAGAGAAGAAACTGCATATTAATGAATATAACGAGCAGAGATTAAGAGAGTTATGATAATCATAAGAGTCATCACAACTAAAACATAAAGAGTAATCATAAGAGTCATCACAACTAAAACATAAAGAGTACTGATAAACCAAGTACATAAATCCAACTAAACAACTGAAAAACTGGAAAGCATAAAACATAAACTATGATCAGCAGCAGCATCATCCGGTAGAAGCCATCTCCGTCATGGAACACGAGAAGGCCCAGCAGAGTCGGAAGGATCAGTGAAGGAACGGCTGGGGTCCACAATAGCAGCATCCGGATCCAGGTAGCGCATGACCCAGGGATCGTCAATGCGATATCCCTCGCGACCGGGATCCCGCTCCATGGGAATGGGCATAGAAGGATGACGTGACATGGAATACCGAATATCGTGCAGCGAGTTGCTGAGGGCACTCATCTGCAGGGTAGTACGGTAGTCCATCTTAGTCCAGCGATCGTCCTCTAAGGTAAAGCGATCTCGGAGCATGGTCTGGATGGAGTCAAGGGTAGCAGGAGGAGGTGGAGCATCCTATCCAAGTGGATGGGCGTCGGGCTCCTCATCATCAGAATACTCAGAAGTGGCAGGAGAGGCTACGACTGCCTGAAGTCATCGTGCCTTAGATAGGAAGACAGGAGCAGGCAAGAAAGGACAATCATCAAAAGGGACATGGAACGCACGAAAGACCATAGGAATATATAAGGCATAAACCAAGGCTCGTGGTTTCTTCCTACAGTTAATCATCCAGTCCATCATGGTATGTGGAAGATTGAAAGGAACACAAATGTGGAGATGATACAAAGCTGATATTTCAAAATATATAATTTCATCGGTAGAACCCGCTTTGGGTAGAATGGTATTGAAAACAATCCGATGAAGTTCATAGAAATATGGATTTAGATATTTAGCCATAAGCTTGTGAGGACGTGTGTTCGGAGTACACAAGTCGTCCTTGAAGCTTTCAAGGGAAGTCCCATCGGGAAATCGGAACGACCGAGCTTCAACAAGCTTTTCCCAAGAATTGGGCTCTTGAAGTTCAAGATATTCGGCTAAGTCAAAATCATCAAATGAGATATCGATACCCGCAACACGTGAATAGATGTGAGTATCATCATGAGTCAAGTTGCAGTAAAACATTTGTATTGCACTACGATATATGACCGAATTAGAAGTAAAAAGTTCGTCAAGACATAGGTCATTAAAGAGTGCATCATATTGAGAGAAAATTGTGAAGTTTATGGGGTGTCCCGCAAATACCGAACGTGTCCGAAAATCACTAAACCATTCATTGGATGCGTCTAGTGAGATAAAAAGTCGGTCATCATAGGTGTTTGGATCACGTGGACGTGAAGGGTTGAACAATGGATGAGGTGGTTGATGTTGTTCAACGGGTTGCTCAACGGGAGGAGGAGGATTCGACGAGGACGCTCCCTCTGTCCGAATTCTCTTCCCACGGTTGAGCAAGCGAGGAGCCATAGCACAAAGTAGAGGAAATTGAAATAGAGAAGAAGAGTAAGATATACCTCAAATAAATGAAGAACAGTGAAAGAGAATTGGAAAATAGCCCTTCTCCTTGAATTTGGGAAAGAATGGAGCACTATAGAGAAGAAATTAGGGTTACGGTTTTGAGAAAATAGTGGAGGAGAAGAAGAAAAGGTGGTAAGAAAGAGGGAGGAGGAAGAGAAACCGAATATAAGGGAAGGGTTTCTCTTGGTCGGAGTGAATCAGGACCATTGGATCAAGTTTTGATCAACGGCTGGAACCTGTCCCCGATTCTGGAACAGGGAGGCCGAACTCGGCCCGAACTCGGGTAAGGGCAGAGTTCGGCCCGAATTCTGGGTCCTTGTCCCAGAATTGAAATCAGGCTGAAAGGATAAAAAATTGGTTAAGTATGGGAAATCAAGATAAGTCAAAGATAAATGATTAAGAATTTTAATAAACCAGATAGTGGAAGTAGAAAGATAGCAATATGAAATTGAAAAATAGCATATCAACAAGTGATAAATCAAAATATACCGTAAAATAAACAAGAAGTTATATTATAATTTAATATTTTGAATTTTCCATGAGTCAGCTGCAGGGGCTGGATCCCAGCTAGCGGTAGTCCTGAGGACTAGTGCACCATATCGCTTAGGCTTTTACGCCTTGTTGTCAGAAGGGCCCTTTCGGTTTGTACTCATAGCAAGTTAATTATAAGAGAATCACAATATAATCGATATTTATGCAGGTGTATTTTAATTTATGACGGCTTCATCTAAAATTCCAAGTTCACGATAGAGAAAATTGAAGCGCTCTTCGGATAATGGCTTTGTGAAGAAATCAGCTAACTGATGATCAGTGTCAATAAATTCTAAGTTAATCGTGCCATTTTGCTGATGATCTCGCAAAAAGTGGTGTCGAATTTCAATGTGCTTTGTGCGTGAGTGACAAATAGGGTTCTTAGTCAAGTTTATAGCACTAGTGTTGTCACAAAAAAATAGGAATATGCATGAAAGATAAATTATAGTCTTCAAGGGTTTGCTTCATCCACAGAAGTTGTGCACAACAACGCCCAGCTGCTATGTATTCAGCTTCTGTTGTGGATAGTGCGACAGAATTCTGCTTTTTGCTAAACCAAGAGACTAAAGCCTTTCCTAATAAATGACATGTACCGCTCGTACTTTTACGGTCGACCTTGCATCCCGCAAAATCAGCATCAGAGTAACCAATGAGGTCAAATGATGTTGACTTGGGATACCATAGGCCAACTGTAACTGTACCTTTAAGGTATCTAAAGATACGCTTAACTGCGGTCATGTGTGATTCCTTAGGATTTGCTTGATATCTAGCACACAGGCAAACGCTAAACATTATATCAGGGCGACTAGCAGTAAGATAGAGTAGACTGCCTATCATACCTCGATACTTACATTGATATATGGGTTTGCCGCTGTCATCTGGTTCAAGCTTGGTTGAAGTAGCCATAGGAGTGCTGATTGGTTTGACGTTATCAAGGTCGAATTTCTTCGGCATGTCCTTTGTATACTTCGACTGACAGATGAAGGTTCTATTTGACATTTGTTTGACTTACAGCCCAAGAAAGAAGTTGAGCTCTCCCATCATGCTCATCTAAAACTCGGTCTGCATACACTTGGCAAAATCTTGACAAAGGGTTTCATCAGTAGAACCAAAAATAATATCGTCTACATATATTTGAACTAAAAGAATAGTGTCCTTCAAAGACTTTATGAAAAGTGTAGTGTCAATTTTCCCTTTTGAAAAACCTTTCTCAAGTAAGAAGTTGCTAAGCCGTTCATACCAAGCTCTAGGGGCTTGTTTGAGGCCGTATAGCGCTTTCTTTAATTTGAACACGTGATCGGAAAATTTGTAATTTTCAAAGCCAGGGGGTTGTTTTACATAAACTTCCTCCTTAATAAAGCCATTCAAGAAAGCACTTTTAACATCCATTTGAAATAATTTGAAATTTTGAAAATTTGCAAATGCACAAAGCATCCGAATGGATTCTAATCTAGCAACAGGAGCATATGTCTCATCGTAATCGATACCTTCCTCTTGGTTGTATCCTTGGGCTACTAGACGAGCTTTGTTGCGTGTGACTGAACCATCTTCATTTACTTTGTTTCTAAAAACCCATTTAGTACCAATAATTGAGTGATTAGCCGGTCTAGGAACGAGTTCCCATACTTGGCTCCTCTCGAATTGGTTGAGTTCTTCTTGCATAGCAGAAATCCAAAATTCATCATTGAAAGCTTCTGAAATATTTTTAGGCTCAATTTGTGAAATAAAGGTAGTGCTAGCAATAGAGTCTCTTAATGATGATCTAGTAGTTACTCCTCGTGAAACCTCACCGATTACCAAATTTTCTGGATGAGAAGGCTTGAAAGAGAATTTCTTAGGCAAGCTTTCCAGAGAATTTATTTCGGTTGTGGTGTTCATTGGAGTAGACGTTGGTGGTTCAACATCATCATCAAGAGTAGCTGCTGCACTTTTATCTTCATCAAAAGTCACATTTGTAGACTCTTCCACAATTAAAGAGCGTTTGTTAAAAACTCTATATCCCTTACTCTTAGCAGCATAGCCAAGGAAAATACCATCGTCAGCTTTGGTATCAAATTTGCCTAAGTTGTCTTTGGTGTTAAGGATAAAACATCTACAGCCAAAAACTTTAAAATAAGAAACATTTGGGGTTCTCCCAAACCAAAGCTCATAGGGTGTCTTTTTCGTAATAGGACGAATAAGTATCCTATTTAAAATGTGGCATGCTGTACTGACATCTTCAGCCCAAAAGTATTTCGGAAGTAAAAACTTGTTCAACATGACTCTAGCCATATCGCCAAGAGTCCTATTCTTTCGCTCCATAACACCATTTTGTTGGGGAGTTCTAGGACAAGAAAACTCATGATCAAAACCATTGGAATCACAAAACTTTTCAAAATCAGAATTTTCGAATTCGCCTACATGATCACTTCGGATTCGAGTGATCATGTAGCCTTTTTCGTTTTAAACTTTCTTGACAAAAATCTTAAAAACTGAAATAGCATCACTTTTATAAGTAAGAAAGAAAACCCAAGTAAATCTTGAAAAATTATCAACAATAACAAATACATAGAATTTTCCACCAAGACTGGCTACTCTACTAGGACCAAATAAATCCATATGAAGTAGTTGCAGGGGTCTAGTAGTGCTTACAGAGTTTATGGAATGGAAAGATGATTTGGTTGCCTTATTCAACTCACATTCGGCACATACGGTGTCCTTTTTGAATGTGATGTCGGGCAAGCCTCTAACTAGCTTCTTGGTTGATAGCCTAGATATAGTATCCATGTTGGCATGACCAAGATGCTGGTGCCATAGTAATCGTTCATCTTTGTGAGCATATAGGCATCTACCTGCATGGTTAGTATCTAGAGACAAATAGAAAATATAAATATTGTCCTCTCTTACCCCTTCAAAAGCAATGTCTCCTGTTGACCTATCATATATAAGGCATTTGTTTTGTCCAAAGTTAATGTCATAACCATGGTCAGCAAGATGACTGATGCTGAGCAAGTTATGCTTTAACTCGGTCACTAGGCAGACATCCTTTATTACGGGAGAGGGAGGATACCCAATAACACCATTACCTATAATATACCCTTTTAGGTTATTTCCGAAGGATACATATCCTTCTCTCTTCATCGATAGTGATGCAAAAAGATGTGCGTCTCCCGTCATATGCCGCGAGCATCCACTATCGAGAATCCACTTACTCTTAGTTGAGGAGGGAAGGTCCACCTACATCAAGAGTAGATGTGACCTTTGGTACCCAAGTTCTTGAGGGTCCTAAAAAGTTAGCTTTTGGAAACCATGCATATATCTTTTTATCAACTAATCTTCTGATTCTACATTGTGGTAATATGTGTCCATGTAGACCACAATAAGTGCATGTAGCATTTCTATTTACATTAGGAGCATGCTGATGATGTCTATAAGAATATTGATGATATGTAGATTCAGCATGGTGATGATGTTGATATGGCATGGCATGATGAGATTTTCTATATGGCATAGCATGATGAGATTGTCTATATGGCATGGCATGATGAGATTGTCTATATGGCATGGCATGATGAGATTGTCTATATGTGGAGGGATGTTGATTGTGTCTTTGTGCAACATGATTATGACTGTGTGTAGCATGATGTTTATGTGACGTATGATGATTATTTCTACGTGCATGAGGTTTGTGAAACTGTGTGTATATGTAAGCATGATTGTGAGCAGCATGAGTATGACGTGGTTTACTAGTATGAGTAGTGTCATGCTTTGTGTGTGTCTCATGTGATTGGGTTTAAGGTTGAGCAACCTATTTTCCCAATTTAGTCTCTAGTTTCTTAGAGACGGCTTGCAATTCAGTAATCTTAACATTCAAACCATGCAACTTAGTAATGGTAATCTTGTGTCTATTCTTTTCTTCTGCAAGCTCCGTGTTGAGTGTTGTGATTTATTGTGTTTGTTGCTTAATACGTGCCTCGGCATCATGTAAGCTTATCTTAAGCTTAGATACCTCATCAGTGACATCTGTGGGTGTAGTATCTCTAACATTATCAAGTAAAAAAGAAAGTCTTTGTATTTCAACTTCATGACTTTTGATTTTGTACTTGGCTTGTTTGTATTTACCAATGACCTTTTTATGGTCACTAAGTAAATCAGTGAAAGCATCGCCAAGTTCATCAAAAGTGAAGTCGTCAAGAGTTTCGTTAGATACCTTGTTGGATGTTGCCATTAGGCAAATATTAGCTGTATTTTGAGGAGAGTTCTTTTCTTCCTCGGAGTCACTAGCATCGCTTTCATGCCAGATGCTTGTGTTGGCATATTTCTTTGAAGAGGTCTTCTTGTAAGGCTTCTCATAGCGGTTGCTTTTCTTTAAGAATGGACAGTCTTTTCGGACATGTCCTGTCTTCTTGCAACTGTAGCAAGTAGGCTCTTCTTCTTCATCTTCTTGTGGTTCCTTCTTTCTTCGGTTGAAGCGAAGGAATTTCTTGAAGTTACGAACCATGAGGGCTTGATCATCATCTTCTGAGTTGTCGTCATCCGTCTCTTCGGGTTCAGCCCTCCGTCGGTGAGCTTTGAGTGCGATCTCCTTAGCCTTAGGAGCAGGCTCTTCGAAGTCCTTGAGGTCAAGCTCATGAGTCATTAGCTTTTCCATCAAGGTTTCCATGGACATGGTTGTGAGATCGTTTCCTTCTATGATGGCTGTCACCTTAGGGTTCCAAATTTTTGGTAACCCCCTAAGTAGCTTGCAAATCTTCTCGTGATTTGAATATTCCTTCCCAAGCGAGGACAGGGGGTTGATGATGTCGAGGAATCTAGTGAACATTTGCGTAATCGTCTCGTTTGGCTTCATCTTGAAAGCCTCGTATTCTTGAGTGAGACGGCTTATTTTTGATTCCTTGACTTGGGTGGTTCCTTCATGCGTCACTTCTAGAAGCTTCCATACTTCGTGGGATGTGGTGCATGTGGATACCCTGTTGAACTCATTCCTGTCTATAGCACAGAATAAAGCATTAATAGCTCTCGCGTCTAGACTTGCCTGTTTCTTCTCCTCGTCAGAATATTTGTCATGTGATTTCTCAATGAGATCACCATTGACAACTATCCTAGCGGGCTTTTTGTAAACGTCAGTGACGATAGTCCACAGGTCAAAGTCTAGAGACTTGAGATAAAAACTCATCCTTGTTTTCCAATACGTGTAGTTAGTTCCATCAAATAGGGGAGGCCTATGAGTGGACTGTCCTTCACCGTGATTGGAAATCAAGGATTGTGTGGTTGCCATGGATCAGCTCTAGGATGTAAATCCTTGTAAAGAGAACAGAGCTCTGATACCAATTGAAGAATAGATGGCAACTCTAGAGGGGGTGAATAGAGTTTATAGAGATAATAACCAATTAAAAATTCAACTCTATCACAAACAAAACTAATCAGAGTAAATGCGGAATTTAAAGTGAGAAGAAAGCATACGCAAACACAGCCGATTTTAACCTGGTTTCCCACGTGGATGACTAGTCCAGGCCTGAGAACTCTAGCTCGAAATTAAATCCACTATTTGTGAAATAGTAGTTTACAACCCTGCCTTTTCTTCAGAAGAGCACGTCAACTTCTTACAGAGGATCGCAGTGGCGATTTGCTTGGAATTTTCCAAGCGACTTCTTCAACTCTTGCACAAGACTCCTAACTGAGAGATGCTGAGCACTCGAGACTTAGGATGCTTGTGGCTAGTAGATGGGAAGGGTATGGCTTAGTTGAGCTTCAAGAGAGAAGAGAAGAGAAGATTGGATGATTTGAAAAGGGAGAATTTTTGGCCTATTTATAGGGTTTTTGTAGGCATAATTCGGCCAGAATTCGGGTAGGAAATTTCAAATATTTGGCCGTTGGACAACTTGCAACCAGCTAACCCTAAAATTAAAGTTGCTGATTTTTAGGGGACAGAGTTCGGCCCAAACTCTGTGTGGAGGCAGAGTTCGGCCCGAACTCTGTCTCCAGAGCACAGAACTGGTTCTTAGGGATCAATGGACAGTTTTTGGATGGTAGAGTTTATGGATTTGGGTAGGCTTTTGGTCAAGTCTCAAGAGCTCAGCATGACACAGTTTACAACAGTCTAGACTCAATAAAAGTATAAAATACAGACTCATATATAACTAAAATGCAAAGACTGGGCTATCGTCTGACTTGAGCTTGATGTGGACGTCGTGTGTCGTATTGAATTATTACAAGTATTATTTAGTCAATGTGATCGATATTTGGTTGACTGTGACTTTGGGTCAACAGACAACTGTATAGGCCCATACTTCGGGCGAGCCTTGATTTTAAAAGATTTTGGACTATTTGAAATTTCCTTTATCAGTACCTCCCTTGCTTATATTTTGACTATCTCATGCTGCTAATGTAGCTTCAGTTTTGCGAGCTTATTTCGTTATCAAGCTTGATCATGACCTATTTTATTGGGTGCACCCACTATATATTGTCTAATCAGAACCGGTCCATGATAGTCTGATCAACCTATTGCACTTTGGTTCGCTTATCACATATTATTCTACGTGGACGGAGACATAGTAAACTTGCCTTAGAGCCTCATCCACGACCGCCCTGACAATTCTCTTTTGAATTATTTTTGCCGCCTATGAACCCCGCAATTCGTACTCAATATATAACACCGTCTTTGAAACCTTTGTTGTTCTTGTCTTTCACTTATTTTTGAAAGACAAGGCACTGTACTTGCTAGATAGACTCAAGGTATCATCTTTGGTTGCCCAATCGGTTAATTATACACAAATGTAGATAGCCACCGACCGACTCAGGTGGCTGTATCCTCGCCTTTAACTACTCCTCGTTCCTTAACCCTAGAATTATTATCATGTCCTTCCAATTGTTCTTGAGCACTCGAGAATGATTCTAATCATTCACTTGAATCAAACTCTCAATCGAGGCGATTAGTCTCCAGTTTCTCTCTAGGAACCACGTCTCCCAAATGTCTAAATTATTCTCCTTGATCAACTCAATTCCTTATTATTCTCCAAATTGGATTATCGAAATTTTGCTACCTTCACTGGCAACCCTTATTTAATTCCCTAACCATGATATATTTTTGCATATATCGAATCCACAATTTTCTATTGTATGGTGGTGTTGATCACCGTTTTATCGCCTCCTCCAAAATTTAATTACATTTTGGTATTGACGAACTCTTCCTATCCCTCAACCCTATCTACCCTATTAATCCTAAATTTCGAGGACAAAATTCTTGTAAGTTGGGTAGGATGTAAAATCCCTATTTTTTAATTATATTTTTATTATTTTATTAGACTAAAAAAATAAATTTATACAATTTATGGTTTTATTTATTTTTTTGATGACCCGGTTTGGCCAATTCAGCCCGAACTGGACCTGGACCAAATTTAAGCCCAAGTAGACATGTGGTGTGATCAATAACGACCATGGATGCATATTTTATGGGTGTAAAATATTCCTTAATTTATTTTAAGGTTTGGGGGAATATTTTCTAAATATTAATTAGTGGTACAAAAATTTATGTTTTTATTATTTAATAATGTGTTACAAAAATGGTACATTTTTTTGGGCCCAAATGAGGGTGTGTGGTAAAGTTCAAACGTTGGAATAATTTTTATTATTTTATTATTACTAAAGTTATTTTGTGAAAATTAAATAGACATTTTATTATTGTTGATATTATTTGATATTATGATATTATTATTGTTGCCTTTTATGGCAATTTAAATTTGTGTATATATGTAGAAATATATTTTAGATGCATTATATATAAAGTTAGATAATATTAAACTTTTATTTCAAATTGGTGGAGATTTTATGGTATGTAGATATATACATAATAGATATAGATATATATAAATATATATATATATATAAGATTGGATAAGAAAGAAAAAAATATATAATATGCACTAGTGGTGGTTGGCCCCACCATGGGAAACCGACCACCAAACTCAACTAAGCAGCAACTGCTACTAAAAAGGGGCCGACCCCCCCTCCCCCCCTTTAGACAAACAGCAGCTATTAGGGGCCGACCCCTTTTCCTTTCTCCCCCTATTTACATACATATACATGTATATATATGTTTAAAAGAAAACCCTAATTTCTTCTCCATCTTCTTCCTCCTCTCTCCTTCATCCTCCCCCCTCTCCTGGGCGTGCGTGCCCAACCTCGCCTGAGCGACAGCGGTCCCGCCTCCCGGTCGTCACGATGACAACAAAAACAACAGATTCCCACTTTAAGGTATCCCACTTCTCCGATCAATTTCTTTGTCAATTCTTATCCGTTTTTAGATCCGTAAATTCGTGTAGGAAGCCCTCATGACCCTCTTTGAGATCCCCTAGGTGGATTTTGACATGGCCATCCAACTTGCTCGAAAAATCGAGACGAAGTTGGAGAAAAACTATTTTTCTAAAATATTAAAAACTGATTTAAAACACCAAATTGTCGGCCACTTTTCTCGCTGTCCAATAGGATTTTGTAAAAACTAAATGAAGACAGTCAAAGACAACATAACCAAGATTTTAACGCACCTTCTGGATTCACTTTTCATCTAGTATGTAGAAAGTTACACGTTGTTAAAGTTTCACAAAAAATTGTAAATTCTGTTTTTGAAAATTAGAAAAATACCCGATACGGCGTGTGCCCCGACAAACCGGGTGACGTGGTCATGCACTATACACATCGAAAGGTGCGTATGGATGTTTTCGACGTGTGAGAACTGACGGAACCCGATTTCGTTGCATGTGCGCGACGAAATCAATGCGTATCCGTCGAGATACCCCCGTATCGACCCTTTGCAAATTAAGTTTCAACTTTGTGCACGCTCATCATATCGTGATGAAACTTGTGCCATTGGACTCGAAATATTTTTTTGGTCCTGAGAGCCAAGTTTGGTCCGATTCTGAGACCGTTGATCAGGACGCTATTTTGGCGGGCCCACAATCCCACTCAACGGGCGATTTTGTGCACGGCCCACCGGAATCCAAAATTGGACATACCGTTGAGTTCGTCTCATCAAAATAAATTTGTAGACATGTAGTTTGACGACTTTAGAGAGCGTAGGTTCTGACGTGCATTTCGGTGCAAAGCAGGTCCAACGGCGGACATCATTTTGACCCAAAATTATGATTTTGCCCCTGTTCCAGAATTTAACTTTTGGACAGGCATTTCCTAGGTATATCTTATATTCCAAACTCATTCGTGATGTTTGTTGCAGCATCCGGAGTCATCTGCGGGATTTGGCTTTTCTTGCTTTGTTATTTTGCCGGTTCGAGCTACTGGATTATTTTCTTTTGCACATAACCTCAGGCAAGATACCTTGCCATTATACTGTTTATTTTTAGTTTGTATTTTATTACATATCACTGTTCATTTATTTCCAGTTCTTGATTTACTGCCTGCTCAGTGATATTAGATGTACTTTGTTATTTATCCTTTGATTGCATATGGACCTAGAGTTAAGGGACTACCATTGTAGTGTATTGCATATACCTTGACACAGTTGTACCACGAGGATGTGTGAGATGAGTAGCATGTAGAGGTTCTTGCGTGTGGGCTGATCCTCCATGTGCATGCGTTAGGGCTAACTGCTAATAGAGGCGTGTTAGGAGACTTAGCAGTTAGTAGAGGTACATGGTCGTGGATGCGACTTGACAGGTACATTGGGTGGAGAGAACATTTTTTTGTCGTATGGGCTTCGATTGCACTTCCCTTGTAACCCGGAAGCTCCACTGGAGATACGGGTATGAGCCTCTCAGGTTGGCCACTGTCGTTTTTGAACGTCATGCGCTTAGGTCACTGTTGCCCAAGTGGGGACTATACCAGATCCTATTTACAGCCAGGGCTCATACGATGAAAGGTTTGTTCTTAACTGTATGTTTAGTTTAGTATGGTTAGAGTACCTTATTGTTGTCTTGTCACTTACTTTTGTTTGTGGCATATTTATATTCAGTATTTGTATGGCATGTTTATTGTATCTTGTTACGTCCCTCTGAGGACCTGGTTATCTCTCCAGGTGTGTGTGCTTCTATGATTTTGCAGGTGTTCTAGCCAAGGCCGTGATCTTCTCCATTCTTTCGAAGACGATTGTGCTTGGTTCGTCTCATTATTTTATCAATCACTTCTTGTACATTTTATTTGAGATAGTTGGTAGTGGACTTTGTCTCCGCCCAACGATTGTATACATGACAAATTTAAAGTTTCTTTTATATCATTTATTTATTTAGTGGATGAGGTTTAGTTATTATGGTTCTACTGCATTTTACAGCTTATGTATACATACAAGGTTTCTATATATCGGAGTGTACTTCGTATGTATACAGCTGGCATGTCGATGTACCTAGTCCTACGTATTTTGGGACTGGGGAGTTACAGCTCATTTCGTGGCCAAGTGCTTGGTGTGTCAGCAAATGAAGACAGAGCAGCAAGGGTCAGCCGGATTGTTGCAACCGCCTATGATTCTTGAGTGGAAGTGGAAGCACATTACAAAGGAATTTGTCACGAGATTTTCTCAGAGTCCTAGTGGATGAGATACCTACTGCATTTTACAGCTTATGTATACATGCAAGGTTTCCATATATCGGAGTGTACTTCGTATGTATACAGCTGGCATGTCGATGTACCTAGTCCTACGTATTTTGGGACTGGGGCGTTACAGCTTATTTCGTGGCCAAGTGCTTGGTGTGTCAGCAAGTGAAGACAGAACAGCAAGGGTCAGCCGGATTGCAACAACCGCCTCTGATTCTTGAGTGGAAGTGGAAGCACATTACAAAGGAATTTGTCACGAGATTTTCTCAGAGTCCTAGTGGATGAGATGCAGTATGTGATCATGGATATGCTTACTAAGTTAGCCCACTTCTTGCCTTTTAGGGTGGCCTAGTCCACAAAATTCTTAGCCGACATGTACATGAAGCAAATAGTGACGCTACACGGTATTCCAGTTAGCATCATGTCAGACAGGTATTCGAGATTCATATCTCTTTTTTGGAGAAGCATGCAAGGAAGCTTAGGTACCCGTCTGACGTTTAGGATGGCCTATCACTGGCAGACCGACGGATAGTCATAGTATACTATTCAAACGCTAAAAGATATGTTGAGAGCGTGTATGCTTGACTTTAGCAGATCATGGAATGACCACACCCATTTTGTGAAGTTTTTTTACAATAATAGCTATAAAGCGAGAATTCAGATGGCTCCGTTTGAAGTATTCTATGGTAGAAAGTGTCGGTCTCCCATTTATTAGAGTGATGTGGGAGAGTGACAGATATTATGTCCCGAATTGGTCGTGAGCACAATAGAGAAGGTGCAAAAGATACAAAGGCACCTGCGAGCAGCACAGGACAGACAGAAACAGTGGGTAGATCATCATCATTGGCCTTTGGAGTTCAAGGAAGATATCAGCCACTAGAGGTACAATTTGATTCGGAGGACGTAGCAAATTGACTCCAAGATACATCATCTTTTCGATGTCTTGGAATGAGTTGGAGAACTTACCTACAGATTGGCATTCTACCGTCACTAGAGGGAGTGCATGATGTATTCCATGTGTCTCAGCTAAAAAGATACTTGGTGGATAGCAGTCATGTGCTCGATCACTCCAAAATCATAGTAGGACTGAGAATCTCATACTAAGAGCAACCAATAGGGATTCTTGATTATTGAGGGAAGATGTTGCAGAATTAGTCTATTCTATTGGTTCATGTAGCATGGAAGCATCACTAGCCAGGAGAGTCCACCTAGGAGCACGAGGACGACATCCGAAATCACTTCCCTCATATGTTCGAAAATCAAGGTACGACTTTCCTATGTTAAATTTCCTTCCTTCCACATTAAATTGCATTGCATTCACTTTGCGTTAGTTTTAATTTCGAGGACAAAATTTTCATAAGTTGGTTAGAATGTAACCCCCTAAAAAATTTATAGTTTTTTTATTTTTAATTAATATAAATTTTAGTATTTTATTTTATTAAAAGAAGCTTGATTTTAAATTAGGATTTGGTTGATAATAAAGGTAGCAAGTATTGCTACATTATATGTACATCTAGAAAATTGGTACAATATTTTGTACAAAAATCCTTTAGTGAATAATTTTGAATTTTAGAAAATTTTATTTATTTATATTACTATTATAATTGAAATATTTTTTGAAAATAATTTTATAGCTTATATTTAGTTTACAATTTTTACTAATAGCACTAGTAGCAAGTAAGTGATATTTTCTATATACTACAAGTTTTACTAAAAATAGATTATAAGTTAGTTTTGAGTTTAGAAATTTTTAATTTTTTATATATTTTTGGTGTATTCGTTGTGTTTATATATTCACATATATATATGTAGATATATATAAGAGAAAAATGGGTATTTCAATTGCTCATGAGATTTTCATAAAATCTTGTGAGCTGGTAAACCTCCCTTCACTCGATAGTCTATACAGAACATGGAAATTATGATTTTGAATTTATATCAATTCTCAGAAATGTCTCTATAAATCTTTTGGATTCAAAACTCTACTCAATTCTCACAAACCCGAGTGATTCCTACGCGTAATCAAATATGGAGATCAACCTAAACTAGGATTGAAATCTCGGTATAAATACATATACTGCCGCGAGGAAATCTCTACAGAAATCCTTTGCTACTCATCACAAACCAGAGACTTCAATTCGAGAGCCTTCTTGATGTCCCCACGCTCAACCCCGACCGCCTGCATGTCGTCGCAGATCGTCGGAGTGGCCGCCGCCGATCCCTGAACTGAGAGCACCCTGTTACTCCAAGGAAACCCAACAACCTGGTACCTATATTCGCAGATCAATTTCTTCTCTTTTGATCAATCGAATCTCGATCTATCGACCCCCAGCTGTAGTCAACTTATACGCCTTTAAGTCCTAGAAGTTAGATTCAGGTAGAACCTATTAAAAACTGGGGCAAAATTGACCAAAAGATCGACAAAACTGTTAAAAAATAGGGCACCATCAGTCCCAAACCCCATGTTCAAATATCACTTTAGATCAATCTAGTAATAATTTTCAAAATCTAATAAAAGACAGACCTAGCCAACCTGTAGGGCTTCCAAACCTTTTTTTGTAGAATTGGATTTCGTCGACTGTGTGTCGAAAAATTTGTTTCCTAAAACTGACAAAAACATTTTTTAAATTAAATAGTGAAATTTTTTAGAAATTTTATCGATACAACATTTGGCCCGATAAATCGTGTGATGTGGTCACCAACAGAAAGCATCGAACGGTGTGTATCGACTTTGCTGATGTGTGTGATGCGACAAAACTCGATTTTGCTGTGTGTGCACGACGAAATCGAAACGTATCGATCGAGATACCCTGTATAAGTCTCTTTGCAAACTTGGCTACAACTTCTTGCATGTTTTTCATCTCGAAACAAAACTTGTGCCACCAGACTCATATCAATTTTTTGGTCCTGCGAGCTAGGTTTGGTCTGATTCTATCTAATGCTATTTTGGCGAGCATAGGACCCGATCCAACGGACAGAATTGTGCACGGCTTACCGGAATTCAACTTTGGACATATGGTTGAGTTTGTATCGTCAAACCGAACCCGTAGACATATAACTTGGTAACTTTAGAGACAATAGATATTTGCATGCTTTTCGGTGCAAAGCGCATCTAACAGCTTGATACCAATTTTATCCACAATTACAATTTTGCCCATGTATCCAGAATTGGACTTATGGATAGGCGATCTTAGACATTTCTCTTATGCCAAAAATGCTTTTGATGTTTATTTCATCATCCGAGGACATTTGCGCGAGTTGACCTTCATTGCTCTTGATTTTTGATGGTCTGACTTATTAGACGTTGCTATTTTTAATGGTCTGACTTATTAGATGTTTATTTCTCCAGGCAAGATACTTTGCCACTATCTAATGTTCATTTAAGTTATATTTTTCCTATTATTTTCTTTTATTTCTATTACACTGTGTGTCCAAGTCATACTTGAGTGCGAGTGCCTGTATTAGTCGTTCCATTGCTTTTATTTATTTCCATACAGTACTAGAAGACCACCCATTGATGTGAGGTATTGGTATATCTCATATGGCCTTGACACTTGCTTTATCATGAATTTTGAGTCACATCTAGGACAGGACTCGCGTAGTCGGCTAGCCACCGATACGTTTGAGATGTACGTGTTTTCCATAAAGAAATTCTCTTTATTTGTTGTGTTTCTGGGAAAATTACAACTGTAGGAATCCGATCTAGAAGACGATCGCTTTATCCCTTGGACTATGCGAAGAAGAAAAGCTCTCAAAATTTTGACAGTAGATATCAATGTATCTGTACAATGAATGAGAAAAAGAACTCTATTTATAGAGTCAAAAATAATAACTGAAAAGATAACTGTCTTCACAGCCTGTGCTTAGTTGAAAATCACGCAGGATTTAACATACGCAAGGCTGTGAGCAGTTACTGGACGTGACCTGTAACTGTTGGACACATGGCAATCATGCATGAGTCGTATGCAAGTTACAGGACACGCAGACGAGAGATCAGTGGCATGGCTGCCACGTACTCCAATTTGATGAAATCCACGCAGACTTGTTGAAGACAAAATCCACGCGAACTCGGTGTAGAAAGCTTCAAAATCCACGCAAACTTGGGGCAGGAAGCTTCAGGATCCACGCAGACTTCAAGGCAAAAGAACTCAAAAATCCACGCAAACTTGAGGAAGAAAACTTCAGAATCCACACAAACTTGAGATGAAGATCACAAATACACGCAGACTTGAGATAGAACTGCCAGCTGTCTTGATTTAGCGTGTCTCGACTGCCATAAAATCTCTGACAGTGATTGCTTTGTCAGTCGTATTAAATGACAAGAAACCCTTTTGGTACGCCAACTCGACGAAGGCTGAGTCTTGCTGAAGAAGATTTCGAAAATCACGTAATAGACGGCGATGATCTCTCAAAGTCTGTGCATACGTAGCATACGAAGAGACATTCTTCGATTGTTGTGCTGTCAGTCATAATTACTCTCTGACAAATGATGAGCTGTCTCCCCAGCATGATTTGTTTATATTGTCTGGATCAACTGAGCGTGACTTTTGACTCCGTCTTGATCAACTCAGCGTGACTTTCATTTTTGAGGCCTACAAAACCCCCTTCAAAGTTTTCGAAAAATTGAAAAGACTTCAAAATTTTCGAAATACTTTGAAAATAAGATGATAAAATGAAATTAGTCATGCTGAGATGACTCCAAACTTTTTTTGGAAGTCGAAAAGACTTCGAAGTTCTTTGAAAACATCCAAATGAACTTATTAAATGTCATAATGACTCTTCGTTCTCCGAGACTGATTATATCCAATTTATGGTGGAATATGAACCGCCGGCGAACTCTATTATATAAACAGGGAGAAGATTCATTTTTTTTAATCTTCATCTTACGTCAATATGACACCAAAGGAGAAAGCTGAGGAAGAAGCACGCAAGTTGGGCTTTTGTTTCCATGGTGACCCCACTTTTGGGGGTGAAGAACCAGAGCCCCTTGTCTTCGAGCTCAAAGATGATCCCTTGCGACTAGCCAAGAATTTCTTGAGCTATTTTGGCTTGGATGGCTCGTCCTCTTCTGATGGGCGCAGCCTCATAGAGCAGCGTGAAATGTTTAAAACTCTGTTGCACTGTCTGGGAGTTAGGAGCGTAGAAGAACTAGGTACCAAGCTCAGTCGCTCTGGAAAATAGAGCGTGACTTTTATGCTTTTGTTGCACTCTTTTTGTCTTATCTTTTGTAAGGCCATCAGTGCCTGTCTTAAGAAATGAAGTACAACTTTTGTGTTTGATCTGCGTGCCTTAATGAAGAATGTTAATTAGCAGTCTTTGATTGTTTCTGTCTTCCAAAGCACACGTGACACTCATTCCACAGTTTACGAGCGCTATTTATGCGGATCTTTTCCAAAAATAGACTTGTACTTTGCCCTTTAAATAGATGGAAGAGTTTCGCAAATACTCATCTCCCATTCCTCTTCTTCTTCTCTGAGAATGAAATTTTTGGGAGATTTCACTCTCAAACAGGAAAGCAATGCCTTCTAATGTTCGATTTCTGCGCACTGTATCAAACATGAGTTTGTCAATCCTTAGCACCAAACTTGAAGGTAAATCAGTGTAATATGTGCACTTATTTTTGCTGTTGAAGATAGGCTTTCTGTTTCTTGTTTCTGATTTGAACAATACACGCCTGTCACTGTTTGATAAATGCACACTGAATGATTTATGTTGATCTTTCTGCAGAAACTTGGCTGAAAATTTTCTTCAGAACTGGCATTGGGGATGTGGATGTTGTAGAGAATATCCTGCTGACATCTACATCAGGGAGCTCATACGCTTTTGATGCGTAAATCAGACAACTCAGAACTCTTCGTGGGATAGAAGGGTCTTCCTTAGATGGTAGGAAGAGCCTTTATACACGAGAGTTGGATGGTGGAGTCAACTCTACCCCGAGAAATCGGGTAGTAGAGTTCCTTTCACGGGAGAACTAGGAATTGTATCCCAAGGTTTGGATACATTCCTGTCTTCCTTAAAAGGTTACCCCCAATCCACCAATTGTATTGGCAGCACCACGACTTCGGGCTGCCATACTCTGTGGTTCTCCTCTCGTCTGAGAGAGAAGACCAGAGTTTGATTCCTGCTGATCTGGTCGTGACTGGGACCCAGACAGTCAGGAATTGCCACCAACAACGAACCTGACGGAGAAGGTCCGACGGAGAAGATCCAAAGAAGAAGATAGATCTCTATTAGGTTATTGTTGTGGTGTAGAATGAAAATCCAAGATTTGTAATAGATTTCCATTATGATTTGTAAGAAAGTCTAAGAAAATGTAATAGACTTTTTTGTGGTGAAATGAGAATGGAAATGATAATTCTTCTATGCTCAATGATTTGTATTTGTGGATGAATTGTGGACATGATAGATAATAAAATCATCTTTTCTGTTTTAGAGTATATGATATTATCAGAGGTATTATGGACGTGATAATATATAAGAACTCAAAAGAAAATAGATTGATTTCTATGCAGAGGTCAAAACATGACAAATGAGTAAGCAGATTCGGAATTAATTCAGAGGTTATGAAAACATGATAAATAACGAATCTCCATTTAATAAATTGATAGAAGATTATGAACGGATAAACCGTTAGGAAATGATGAACAGATGAACTGTCGAGTGGATGTAATAAATGAACGGATGAACCGTCAAGTATTAATAAAGATGTGAAACGTCGGATGAATGTGAGAAATGAATGGATGAATAAATATGCGAAACGTCGGATGAATGAGGAACTTCTGCCTATAAATATAGCAGAAATTTGGCGAGAACGAATACTTCTACTCCTCAACATAAAGATGTCATCTGGAAAAGCATCCAAGAAGACTGAGATAGCCTCAAAGGTTCAAAAAGGCACTGAAGAACGCCCTGCTGGTCCAGTCAAAACGAAGAAGACGGAAGCAGACGAAGGTTCGTCTGCACCCAAGCCACCAAGGGACATTCTGGATTTTCTGCTCGAACCAGGAAAGACTGAAGAAGAGGAAGCCATGAGGATGGCCGCTTGCAAATTCCTCGTGGGTTCTAACAAGGAGGTTCTCGGCTCTTTTGCTGATCACGTCTTTGAGAAGGACGGTAGTGGCCCACGTCCAAAAGTAGAGAAGGATAATAGTGATCTTCCTTAATGTCATGTATCATCATTCATGAAAATAAAATAAAAATTTTATTTTTTTAAACATGAATTTGTCTGATGATTACAGGTATTTACATTTATACATAATACTTTTTAAGGAATTTGCCATTAATAGGCATCAAAACTTTTTGACCATCCAATTCTGAGAGTTGATAAGCTCCATTTGAGAAAACTTTGCTCACAATATAAGGACCTTCCCACTTTGCGTCAAATTTGCCCTTACTCATATGAGTCATAGTCATAGGACGTCTGACTGTTAGAACAAGTTCTCCTTTTTGATATGATCGAACTCTGACTTTTTTATTAAAAGCTCTTGAAATTCTAGCTTGATAGAATTCAATATTCTGTTGAGCAGATAATCGCTTTTCATCCAGAGCTTCTAATTCCTGAAGTCGAAGACGATCGTTATTTTCAGCAGTGAGTTCATTAGCGATTGCTAACCTTAAAGAAGGAATTTGAATCTCTAATGGAAGAACAGCTTCGCAACCATACACCAGAGAGAAAGGTGTACATTTGGTAGTATTACGAACTGTAGTGCGATAAGCCCACAAACATTCCCCGAGCTTGTCACTCCAATTACGTTTGTTAGTGGAGACAAACTTCTTTAGGAGTTTGATGATAGTCTTGTTAAAAGCTTCTGCTAATCCGTTAGCTGCTGGATTATATGCGGTAGAAGCCACATTGTAGATCCGGTGATCGTCACAGAATCGAGTAAATTTCTGGCTGACGAACTGTGGTCCGTTATCATGAATAATGCGTCGAGGAACACCAAATCTGTAGATGACGTGGTGCTTAATAAAGCTGATGACATTAGACGTCTTAACTTCAGATAAAGGAATAGCTTCGGCCCATTTGGAGAAGTAATCGGTTATTGCGAGAATGAACCGATGACCTTTAGATGATGGTGGATTGATTGGGCCGACAATGTCCATGCCCCAAGCTTCGAAGGGCCATGATGCTGCCGTTGGGTGTAGAAATTCCGAAGGTTGATGAATAAAATCCGCATGGATTTGACAAGCTTTACACTTCTTTGCATATTCGATGGCATCAGATACCATGGTGGGCCAATAATAACCCATACGTCGGATACGGTCTTGAAGTTTTGGTCCTGGCTGATGTGCTTCACAAATTCCATTATGTGCTTCGCGAATGATTTGTTGAGCTTCGTCACCGGTAACACATCGAAGGAGTAAACCATCATAAGCTCGACGATATAAGGTCTTTGTTGTATGATTGTAGTAGAATCTGAGTGATCGTCGTCTGATAGATGCTGCCTCACTCGGATCATCCGGAAGAATATCATATAATACGAGATCTAAGAAAGGAAGTCTCCAATCTTTATCCGTATTTTGATTCTCAGTCGAGTTACTGAAGATGAATTCTATGCTGGAATCGGATGAAGATGACATCGATTTACAACTGAATCCAAATCCTCTTGTTGTGTTGACGTCATGAGATGTTGATTCTTCAATGTCAACTGGAAGTCCTAGAGTCAAATTATTTTTAAGATGAAATAATTCTCGATTACGAACAACAATCATTTGTTGTCGTCTGATTTGAATAGCCAGCACCGTTGCAAAATTAGCAAGGGCATCAGCTTCTGTGTTACATGCTCGCCTAACATGTTCAATGAAGAATTCTTCAAACGAAGAAGTCATAGATATAGCTGTTTTATGATAAGAAACCAGATCTTGATGGCGAACTTCATAAGTACCCCTGATCTGATTGACAATGAGTTTAGAGTCTCCATACGCCTCCAAATGTTGAATATTTAGATATTTAGCGAGTTGAAGACCAATAAGTAATGCGTTGTACTCAGCTATATTGTTTGAACACAGCTGATCGAGAGAATAAGCTCTTTGGATAGCAAGACCTTCTGGCGATACAAGAACAATTCCAACTCCAGCGACAATATCGCCATTAGGACCAATTCTTGATGCTCCATCAAAGAATAGACGCCAAGTAGGATTTTCTTCAACAATTTGATTTGAATCTAGGACTTTATCTGGGATTTCATCATAGAGTTTTGAATTTTCTGGAATTGAGTGAGCAGCCAGAAAATCAGCTAAAGCTTGTCCTTTGACTGATTTCTGAGGAATATAGTGCATGTCATACTGAGCAAGTAGGATTCCCCAGTTAGCCAATCGAGAATTCAAAACACTGGGTTTCTTCATCATGATCCGTATAGGATTAATCCTGGAGATGACATGAATAGTCTGGCCAATGATATAATGACGTGTCTTTTGGATAGCAAACATCAAGGCTAGACATTCTTTTTCAACCGGTGAATATCGAGGTTCAGCTCCGGTCATAGTGCGGCTGAGATAATAAATGGCTTGTTCATGGCCATTTTGATTCTTTTGAGCGAGTAATGCACCTAATGAATGACTCATTGCTCGAGTATAGAGGAGGAACGGTATTCCTGAGACGGGAGGTACCAATACTGGAGGGCTCATCAGATATTGTTTTATATCATCGAATGCTTTCTGACATTCATCATTCCAGACAAAAGAGACACCTTTCTTCATAAGTTTGTTGAATGGTCTGCAGCGTCCTGATAAATTAGAGATGAATCTCCTGATATAAGCGATTCTTCCTTGAAATCCTCGTAGCTCTTTTAAGGTGCGTGGAGGACGCATCTCTTGGATGGCTATGATCTTCTCGGGATCCACGTGTATACCTTTAGAGGTAATAACGAAGCCGAGAAATTTACCACTAGAGACGCCTAAGAAGGACTTAGTAGGGTTCATCTTTAATTGATGCTTACGCATTAGATCAAATATAGTCTTCAAATCTTGGATATGATCCTCCTTTTGTCGACTTTTGACTGCAATATCATCAACATAGCATTCGACTGTTTTCCGCAAATGTTCACGGAATATAGTGCTCATAGCTCGTTGATAAGTTGCTCCTGCATTCTTGAGACCGAATGGCATAACTGTATAACAGTATCTACCAATCGGCGTTCTGAAAGAAGTGTGCTTCTCGTCTTCTGGAAACATTTTGATTTGATTGTACCTAGAATACCCGTCCATGAATGACATTCGTTCAAATCCACAGGTATTATCAACCATGACATCAGTGATTGGTAGAGGAAATTCGTCTTTAGGACATGCCGCATTGAGATCGCGGAAGTCTATGCATACTCTGATCTTGCCAGTCTTTTTAAGAACAGGAACAATATTAGCCACCCAATCGGGATGTTGTTCCTCTCTAATAAACCCAGAGGTAATGAGTTTATTGACTTCAGCTTCAATTGCATCCATGATGTCTGGACGAAATCGTCGCTGTTGTTGTTTGACCGGTTTAGCATTCGGCAAGATATTGAGCTTGTGAGTTGCAATTTGAGGATCAAGCCCTGGCATATCTTCATAACTCCAAGCAAAGACATCAATATAGTCACGAATGAGTTTGATCATGTCTTTCTTATCAGTTTCTGAAAGACTTTCACTGATGAATATTGGTTTAGGAGATCCCTCTTCACCAACATCTATTTGAACAAGTTTATCTTCAGTCGGAGGTTCTTTTTGCTCGAAACGGAACTCCCATTGATTATCTAATCTTTGGGCCCACTGTTCTGATTCAGGTGCGATTTCAAACTCTTCTTCGTCTTCATCACTTTCTTCAGAATGGTCAATGGAAACCATATTGGAAGACAAAATATTGCAGTAGAAGTCCCCGATACTTGTATCAGAATCCCAAGAAGTGGTACTAGAAGAATCAGATCTCTTATCTTCATCAGACTCGGGATCTTCATGGATAATATTGATGAAAGGAGTAGGAGCAGTATAACCCAATCCGCATTTCGTCCTTCCATATTTCAGAGGAGGAATCCGGACAGGCATTTTTCTTCCTTTTCCATCATTGAGGCCAGTCCTGAAGTCATAGTCCATATTTTTGATGATGTCTCTAGATTGCTGACTATAACGACGTAGTTGTAATCTTCCAGTGTCATCATTTTTGTCATTATCTTCAAGATCAGAAGGATTTTGAGGCCCTTTGTAGAAGAATATTGGAATGTCTCCTAGCTTTCTGCTTGGAACTAGAAAGTATGAAGATTGTACAGGTTCTAGAGATACATCCGTACGAACAGTCTGTACAACTCCTATGGTTATTGTGTTCAAGTCATCTAACAGATGTAAATAACTATGAACATAATTACACACATCAACATACTGCAAAGGTGGAGACTTTTCATTAAATGTAAAAGCAGCAATATTTACATTGGGAGAAGGCTGAGCCTTAGAGATTTTAGCCAAGTCAATGACTAAAGGGGGAGAAGAAGAAGAAGCTTTGTTTCGATTAAGATCGATAACAAATGGCTCAGAAGAGGTGAGCTCCCTTGAAGCTTGAGATGGAAGAATTATCCGCCCTCCAACTGGAATTAGCAGAGTATCTTGTGAAGATGACTGAGATAGTGGAGAGATCCGTCCACTCACTGGAATGATTAAAGAACCTTCTCCAGAGAGTTTGGGAGATTGTTGTTGAGTAGTTCGACCTTTAACAGGGATTATTAAGGTCTCACTTTGTGAATCCTCTTTCTCCATGGCTTGTATGATCCTTGTATACTCTTCTTTGTACATCCGGGAATCATTAAAATAAGCTTCAACCCCATAGAAGGGATTTATATCATCAACTTATTTTTGTACTCTTCTATTGCTATCAATGTATTTAAAACACTGATGAAGAGTAGAAGGCACCACATTATTTTCATGAAGAAAGGGCCTCCCCAGAAGAAGATTATAGGATCCTGCGATCTCGATCACATAGAAAGTGACTTTAGATCTGAAATCGCCTATCTGAAGCTTCAGATGAATCTTTCCCAAAGGCTCGCTTCGGCTTTGATTGAATCCCAAGATAGTAGTAACCGTCTTGGAGAGCTTGTGAAGAGGGATTTTTAGTTCATCCAACAAACTCTTTGGCATTATGCTTATAGCAGACCCTGGGTCAATGAGGATACGATCTATCTTCATCGTATCAATATAACCAGTATAGTAGAGAGGTCGGTCATGTCGATTATCCTCCAGTAGCATGTCATCTTGTGTAAAGGTGATATTTGGGATAATCTCTAGTACACTGTTGCAATGTAAGCAAGTGGCAGGTTTCGCATCTGGCTTCTTCAATTGTGCAAGACAAGAGTCAGCTTGTAGAAGTGCTTCACTTAACGTCTCCCGAGTCTCTTTGGAAAGACGTAGAAGTTCAAAAAGGGACATTCTAGCTGGAGTATTAGCAAGTTGAGCCAAAATATCGAAATTATAAGGCTTTTGAAGTCCAAGAGGAGAGGACTTCTTGATTGGCTTATCAAACCGAGCCTGTTGTTTGCCTTTCTCCGGAGTTGTAGGCTTGGGAAGAACAGGTTCAGTGGATGATTCTTCTTCAGGAAGAACATTAGAAGCATTTTTATCAGCTGGAGGGATATCAAGAGGATCCTCAAGACTTTTAGAATAATCCTTTAGGTAAGGTTTCCCCGTTCGAGTAGCACTAACAAGTGCTTCTTCTTTGTCTTTTGGCTCTGTGTCAGAGGTAGACCCAAGAGAAGTCATATGACATGACTTGATCTTTCCAGCCTTCTTGGACTTTCGAGAAGAAATCTTTTGAGGAGAAGGAGATTCAAAATCTGCCACTAGATCAGGATGGATCCACATGATTTCTCCAGTCTCCAAAGTGATTGGTGCTAATCCTTCAGACTGTGGAGGAGGAATATTTACTATTTCAAGAGTCGCCTTGGGAATAGGAACAATTCCGCCTTCAAGGAGTTGAGGAGGGAAATCTCCGAATTGCATAGAGACGACATTAGAAGTGAAAGTCTTCTCTTTTGGAGTAAGAGAGATAGCTCCAGATTTAATTATTTCTTGGATCTTTCCTTTCAGTACATAACATGTACGAATTGTATGACCCAGCATTCTGTGATATGGGCAGTATTTAGGATGATCTGTCTTACCAGCTTCATCAGGTTTCTTGATCTCAGGTAATTGTATCTTATTACCTTTCAGCAGACATTCAAAGATACCAAGGATATCGTCGTCATCGAAAGAATATTCTTCTTTGGGGCGAGTTGTTCTTGATTGTTGAGTTGTAGAGGCAGGAGTTTGAACATTTGATGCATCTTTGCTCTGAAGATTAACTTCAAGAGTTTCTTTTCCCTTGCGAGCATTGTTTTTATTGTTAGCACCTTGTCCTATTTCTTTAGGAATCATCTGCACTCCTAAACCTTTGAAGGTTTCAGCACTGATTTCTGCAGCTTTGGCACTGACTATGAAGGAAGGCCAATCTTGAAATTGAGTGGACCCTGTCCACATACTGATGATTGGCAACAAGTTTGATTTGCACGTGTCAATGGTGACAGCATCAGGGGTTCCAAGAGGCATCTTCAGAGGTTCTCTTCGAAACCGTTCAATGTATTCCTCTGTGGATTCATTATTTTTCTGCTTGATTCTAATAAGAGCAGACATAGTCATGTCATTCAGCCCTTCATAGAACCTTTCAAGAAACATCTGTTTAAAACCAGCAAATGAGGTAATGCTCCCATCTGGGAGACTCCTATACCATTCATAAGCCGTTCCCTTGAGACATCCAATAAATACCCGAGTAAGGAGGGCATCACTTGGTTGCAGTTGATCAGTCATCACTTCAAAGTGATTAATAAACTGACTTGGAGAAGTGGTTCCATCATAAAATAAGATAGTAGGAGGCTTGTATTTAGGAGGATATGATACTTGCTTTCATTCTATCGGATAAGGCTGCTTGATGCCTAACCTTTGTAAACCATCCTTCTGTTTGAATGCCTCGAATTGAGTTTTGAGATTCTTCAATTCTTCAGAGACAACTCCCGAAGATTGTGGAGTTGTGGCTTGTAGAGAATAGTTGGAAGGAGGAACAGCATTGTAAGCACTACCCCCAGCTCCAGAGAGACTAGGATTTGGTTGAGTTGGTCCAGGAGTATTGGATTGTACTGCTGGAGGAACTTGTACTGGACTTATATCAGTATCAACTGGTATGGCATCTGGTACAGTCTGTCGATTTTGCAACTGATCTGTCATGAGTTCATACATCGACTTCATTGTGTCAGTCATAGACTTCATTTGCTGTTCCAAAGAAGCAATTTTTTGATCTTGAGGAGTCAAAGAAGAAGAAGGTTCATCAGTATTCCCATCAACCATGTAAGTCGTGACTGTATGAGGGATTATTGATGAACTAGTAGATGTTGTATGCTCTGAATCATTGCTTCGTGCATCAAAGTCAACTATAGGAGAATTACCCCCAGTAGGAAGAGGTGGGAAGTTAGATTCTCCAAGGAATTCAGAATCATCTTTAGGGATCAAATTTCTTTGACTAGAAGCCAGGACTCTTGCTCTGGTGTTTCTATATACTCCATCTGGACTATCAACCCTACCCCCGGTGTCCCGAGAAGTCATATTGACAGAGGCAAACAAAGGCTCATCTTTATCAGGCATAGGTTCATACTGAATCCTATTGAAGACAGACTGTCGTTTAGTTTGACATCTGCATTGTATTGTGATTCTTGGCTGGAAGTCACATTCATGATTATCATGGTCTTGAATCATTGATTGACATTTGCACTGAATTATGACTCTTGGATAGAAGTCACATTCAGTATGTTCCTTTGACATAGAATTACTCTTTCTCTTCTGTTGAAGATATTCCCGTAAATCTGTTTGTGAAGATTGAGGAGTATACTTCCTGTTCTCGGGTCTTAATGGCTCTTGATTATACAAAAAGTGATTAATATGAGCCACATAATTTCTTGCATACTCTGCATCTGGATCTTTTATCTTCATATCCAATTGGTATGGTTTCTTAACACCAGAAGTACTGAGTTTTGTTCTTAAATCAGTGGAAGGTAACACATTAATTTTGGAAATATGGAGTTTTCCTTCCATTGATCTGGATATTTGCAGAGAAGGAAGAGTTGAACCACTCCTTTGATTAGGAGTTGGTAACAGACCCTCTTTAATGGACAGATTCTGTGCCCAATTTGAAGAAGTCATAGGAGAAGATATTAAGAAATATTTCTTCTTAGACTCATTCAGATTTTGAGACATAGAATGTCCAGAAGGAAGAGTAGTCAAAAGACCATCTCCTTTCCTTTGACTAACAAAAGTATCAGTCAAAGCTGTTCCTGAAGTAAAAACTACAGGAGCAGAAGAAACAACTAAAGAGTTATTCCTTTTTGAAGGGACTTTATGTGGAAGACCACCCCCAGTTCTAGTAGAACTCGGTAAAGAAGAAGCGATAACTAAGGAGTTATTCTTCTCTGATGAAATACACGCTGAAATAGATTTGGCTAAAGAACCAGTGCTGTTGGCGTGACTTTTGATTTTTGAATTACACGCTGGAACAGATTTGGCTAAGGAGCCAGTACTGTCAGCGTGACTGTTGAATGTGGGATTGCACACTAGAATAGATTTGGCTAAGGAGCCAGTACTATCAGCGTGACTTTTAGAGTTGAATTTGCACGCTGGAACAGATTTGGCTAAGGAGCCAGTACTGTCAGCATGACGTTTAGGGTTGAATTTGCACGCTGGAAAAGATTTAGCTAAGGAGCCAGTACTGTCAGCGTGACTTTTAGGGTTGAATTTGCATGCTAGAACAGATTTGACTAAGGAGCCAGTACTGTCAGCGTGACTTTCAACTTTGGAGATACACACTGGAACAGATTTGGCTAAGGAGCCAGTACTGTTAGCGTGATCTTTGATTGTTGTCATTTTCGAGCGCACAAGTGTGTGCGTGCTTGCAGTAGAGCTCTTGCCAGTGTTAGGAGCAGACACTGTGGCAGAGACTTTACCATTGACTGCCAACTGATTCTTAGGGACATAGACAGAGTATCCCTTCGACTTGGCAGTGATGATGGAGGCTGGAGTGGGCTTGCCACCCTTAGCCCGCTGCATTTCTTCATAGGCGAGTTGATCGAATTTGATCGTCATCACCTTCTTCGTCGAGCCGATTGACGAAGTGTCGCATTGAGTTGTTGCCACCTCAGAACAGGAGATGGTTTTCCACAGCAGAGTCGCCAATTTGTTTTCCATAAAGAAATTCTCTTTATTTGTTGTGTTTCTGGGAAAATTACAACTGTAGGAATCCGATCTAGAAGACGATCGCTTTATCCCTTGGACTATGCGAAGAAGAAAAGCTCTCAAAATTTTGACAGTAGATATCAATGTATCTGTACAATGAATGAGAAAAAGAACTCTATTTATAGAGTCAAAAATAATAACTGAAAAGATAACTGTCTTCACAGCCTGTGCTTAGTTGAAAATCACGCAGGATTTAACATACGCAAGGCTGTGAGCAGTTACTGGACGTGACCTGTAACTGTTGGACACATGGCAATCATGCATGAGTCGTATGCAAGTTATAGGACACGCAGGCGAGAGATCAGTGGCATGGCTGCCACGTACTCCAATTTGATGAAATCTACGCAGACTTGTTGAAGACAAAATCCACGCGAACTCGGTGTAGAAAGCTTCAAAATCCACGCAAACTTGGGGCAGGAAGCTTCAGGATCCACGCAGACTTCAAGGCAAAAGAACTCAAAAATCCACGCAAACTTGAGGAAGAAAACTTCAGAATCCACGCAAACTTGAGATGAAGATCACAAATACACGCAGACTTGAGATAGAACTGCCAGCTGTCTTGATTTGGCGTATCTCGACTGACACAAAATCTCTGACAGTGATTGCTTTGTCAGTCGCATTAAATGACAAGAAACTCTTTTGGTACGCCAACTCGACGAAGGCTGAGTCTTGCTGAAGAAGATTTCAAAAATCACGCAATAGACGGCGATGATCTCTCGAAGTCTGTGTATACGTGGCATACGAAGAGACATTCTTCGACTGTTGTGCTGTCAGTCATAATTACTCTCTGACAAATGATGAGCTGTCTCCCTAGCGTGATTTGTTTATATTGTCTGGATCAACTGAGCGTGACTTTTGACTCCGTCTTGATCAACTCAGCGTGACTTTCATTTTTGAGGCCTACAGTACGACGGTTAGGTATAACTGCCAATAGATTTTGCTTGATTAGTAGACTTGGTGGTTTTTAAAGGTTCATATGTGTCGTAGAGATGACATAGATAGGCATGGGGTGGGGAGAAAAGTTTTTTTACGTATGGGCCAAGTATGCACTTTCCAATATAACCTGTGAGTTTCGTCGAAGACGCAGGTAATATTCCCCTACTGTACTGATTCCCACTGACATTCACCGAGCGTTACGGTGGTAGGCCCTTGGTACCCAGTTGTGGACAATGCCAATCCTACTGTAGTCAGATTACCCATGCATTGGAGGTTTATTTTTAGCTGTATATTCATATTAGATCTGTTATGCACCCTATTGCATGGATTCTTTATTTTGTTACACAGTTTATATGGCATATTATTTTCCTGTATCTTGTTACATCCCTGTGAGGACCTAGTGATCTCCCTAGGATTATCCCCAAGAGTATGATTCTGCATTGGATTCATCATTCTCAGGTGATGAGGTCTCACTTACCGAGGTCTTATAGTTTTGTTTATAGTCATGACTTGCTACATGTGTAGTGGACATCTTTTATATTATTTTATGTTATTTTAGGAGGTTGGACTCCAGTTACCTCAGACTATCTTTTATATTTATTTGGTAGTGGATTTGTCTCCACCAGGCTATATACCTTTTGACTCTTTTATTTATCAATCTGGACTATTGCTTATTTATTGTGTTCTGTGAGTGAGATATAGATTATCCGTGATTGCATGTGATTTTATTATTTATAGCTTATATATGTGTACAAGGTTTCCATATATCAGAGTATTCTTCGTATGTATGTAGCTAACATATTCTAAATGCCTAGTCCTACATATATTGGAACTGGACGTAACAACAGCAAACATCATCACATAGCCTAAAGTCAATCGTGTTTACAACCCCAGCCATATCATCATTGGTATACCCAGCCAGCTTCGGCTAGTCACCACCAAAAGAAAGTCTCCAATCAGCAGTATCCTGAAGGTATAGTAGGATCCACTCGATCGTACTCCAATGTACTCTTCTAGGATTGGAAAGATACATGCTAACTGTGTCGAATAATGAACGATGCCTGGCCTTGTACACACCATAGCATACATGACACTTCCCACAGCTGAGGCATATGGAACCCACTCCATATCTTCCTTCTCATCCTAGGTAGGTGGAAACTGCTCCTTAGTGAACTTAAAGTGCGCTGCAAGCGGGTTACTCACTTTCTTTGACCCGTCCATCCCAAAATGCTGATGTACTTGGTAAGTGTACTTCTTTTGGGACAAGTTTAGCAGCTTAGACTCTCTTTCTCGGCTGATCTCCATCCCAAGAATAATCTTTGATGTACCTAAATCCTTTATAGAGACGGCTACGCCCAGTTGGTGCTTCAAATCTACTGTCGTAGTGGCATTTCGACCCACCAATAGCATATCATGAACATAGTATAATAAAACTGTGAAATCAACCTCGACAAAGTTCCCCACAAACATACAGTGGTTCGACGTCGTCCGTGCATAGCCACACTCTCCTATAAACGACTCGAACTTCCTGTACCACTGCCTTGTATCCGGCTTCAGAACATACAAGCTCTTCCTCAACCGGTACACCTATTATGGCTTTCCCTTCTCATATAATCTACTGGCTGCTCCATGTAAAACTCCTCCTCTAGATCACCATGGCGAAATGTCGTCCATGTCTATCTAGTCGAACTCCAAGTCAAAACTGGCTGCCAATGCTAGCACCACCCGAATAGACAACTGCTTAATGACTAGCAAAAAGATCTCATCATAATCTATGCCATTCACTGAACGTAGCCTTTAACTATCAGCCTTACTTTGTATCGAGGGTAAGCATCATCATCTATCTGCTTCACTCTGAACATCCGTCAATTTTTCAAAGCCTTCTTGTCCTTTGGCAGCCATACTATATCATAAGTGGAGTTGGCTTATAGGGAACCCATCTCCTCCTACATAGTATGTATCTATTCCTGTATATGTTTGTCTTTCATAGACTTTGTAGAAGTTTTGGGCCCTCTATCGTTAGTCAGTAACATATACTCACTTGGTGACGTAAACGGTCGATGCTCTCTATTACATCTCCTCAACAAAACCACTGGTGGTGGCTATATATCAACAGCCTCATTTTCTCCAATGACTACCTCCTCGTCATGCTCATCCTCCTGAGGGTCACCTTGACCACCATCAGCAGGCTAATGATCAAGGTTGGGAGCAACTCCATGTACCGGCTCTCCCATAACTAGATCCTCTGCGATGTCCTTTGGAAACTACTCGAAGCAAAATAACTCTAACTCAAGAAATTCCTTAGCCTCAGAAGACATCTCAAAATTCTGAGTATTGGTCATGGTTTGATCCTCGATGAATAATCGTCCCCGCTTCTTTAGAGCTTTCTTTTCATGGTGTCGTAGAGTCTATAGCTAAACCCATGCCAACCGTAGCCGACAAAGATGCACTGCCTCATCTTCTTTTCAAGTTTAGATCTCTCGTCCTTCGGTACATACACGAAGGCCATACAACCAAACACTCGTAGGTGATTGTATGACGACTCTTTTTGTACCTAACTTTATCAGCCACATTACCCTACAAAGGAGTACTAGGAGATAAATTAATTGTATAAGCAGCAGTGTAAAGAGCCTCACCCCGATAACTGCTCGGTAAGTTTGCCTCTGATAGAAAATACCATACATTCTCCATCAGTGTTCTGTTCGTTCACTCTGGTACACCACTGAGTGAGGTGTCTTGGTTGGAGTCTTCTGGTATTGTACCCATGTTGTCTATAATACACACCAAAGGGTCCAACCATTGTCGAAATAAATACATAGTAGCTTCTTACCCGTCTCCCTTTTAACAGAGACCTAAAACTCTTTGAAAGTGGGCAGCACCTGATCCTTGGTCTTTAAAGCATAGACCCAAACTTTTCTATAACGGTCATGATCAATAAAACTTATATAGTATGATGCACCACCAATAGAATTTACCTTTATAGGACCCTAGATGTCCATGTTAATAAACTCGAGCAACGTCGGCTTCCTCAACTTGCGTGACTTTAAAAAAAATCATATTTTTGTTCCCCACTAAATACTGCGTGCACTTCTCCAGCTTTATAGACTTGACCCCCGGAATCACCTTCATGTTCACCAAGTATCTTATACCTTCTCGCTGATATAGCGAACCCGTCTATGCACAACTTGGTAGATGCATCGCTAGCTGCATTCACCTTATGTGCCCCATGTGCCCTCTCATCCATATAATAGAGTCTGAGCGTCTTGGCTTCCTCTTACAATCACTGTCGAACTTATAGAAAGCTTCTACTGACCATTCCCGAAGAGATTGAAGAAACCCTTGTCATCCAACCTTTCAACCGACACAGGCTAAAATAGAAATCTAGGACATGACGGACATCTTCGAGAACAAGAATTGTCCCCATCTTCGTCCTCCAATTCATATCTCCAATGGCAACCTCCTGTGACACATCTCTGTTGCCCATCTTATATGCTCTACATTCATTTGTCGTATAAGCGACAAATTGTGTCCTATTATCAGATATGTGCGCTGAAGCACCAAAGTAGTCCACCAGCCAAGAATTATTATCGCTGGCAAGATTCATGACAACATCATCACCTACGACGATCACATCGCCTCCATGTGCCAAGACGTTGCAGTAATGTTCTGTAATGCCCAGTCCCAAAATACTTTAGACTAAGTACATAGACATGCCAGCTGCAAACATACAAAGTATACTCCAATATATGAAAACCACGTATGTATACATAAGCTGTGAAATGCAGTAAACCATGACAACTATATCTGATCCACAATAAGAAAATAAATTTATTATAAAAATCAACACTGAATTTTTTATTTGTACAAAAGTTGGGCGGAGACAGATCTACTACCAACCATTTATATGAGAAGAAAAATACAAGGAAATGATGGATAAAAATAGTAATGGAAGATCCAAGAGCAATCCTCCTCGATATAGAAGGGAAGACCACGATCTTGGCGAGAGCATCTGCGAAAATCATGAAAAGCACACACCTGGAGAGATCACCAGGTTCTCAGAGGAACGTAACAAGATACATAAAGAATATGCCATATAAATTATGACATATAAAAATAAAGTAATGCATGCAATCGGGCGCCTAACCGTTCTATTAGTGAATATGCAATTAAGAACAACCTTCACATATGGACACTCGGGCTATATAGTAGTGGTATTGTCCCTTTCCTTCGGGAATCAGGTGCCTCCTTCCATAATGTTCGGTGAACGTTAGAGGGAATCAATAATAGAAACGTCCATAACGCTCCATGAACGTCAGAGGAAATCAGTAATAGTAGGGTGAACCTGCATCTCCAACGGAACATTAGGTAAAATAGTCAGTGTATATATGGCCCATACATCAAGGAACTGTTCTTCCCACCCAATGCCAAGTGTTATCATCTCCATGACTCATATGAACCTCTAGTAACTGCCAGGTCTTCTAGCATGCAATTATATTGGCAGTTAATCCTAACCGTCGCACATTTCGTACGTATCGGTGGCCGACCGACTACACGAGTTTGTATCCTACATGTGACTCACAAATATATGGTAAAGTATCTGTCAAGGCCGTATGAGATGTACCAATACCTTATCATCAATGGGTGGTCGCTAGAGTTAAACCAATGCAAGGAATATAACAAAATAAATAAAACGACCGATACAGTCGCTTGCACCCAAGTATGACTCGGACGCACAGTGATATAAACTATGCAGCATACAAATAAAATTGAATATAAATACTGAAAAAATAAAGTAAAGTAATCACAGAGTATGGTGGCAAGGTATCTTGCCAGATGTTGTGTGTAAAAGGGCATGATCCAATTGCTCAAACCGGTAATTCGATGAAGCAAGAAGGCCAAATCTCCCAAACGTCCTAGGATGCTGAAGTAAATACCACGAACATTTTTGGTATAAAGGATATGTCTTGAAGTGCCTGTCTAAAATTCCAATTCTAGACAAAGGAGCAAAATCGTAATTTTGGATCAAAACGATGTCCGTCGTTGGACCTATTTTACACCGAAAAGTATGTCATTACCTACGGTCTCTAAAGTCGTCAAACTATATGTCTACGGGTCCGGTTTGAGGAGACGAACTCAACAGTATGTTCAAAGTTGGATTCCAGTGGGCCATGCATAATTTTTCCCGTTGGAGCGGGTCGCGGGTCCGCCAAAATAGCGTTCCGGTCGACCTTCTCAGAATCGGACAAAACATGGCTTACAGGACCAAAAAAATGATACGGCCTTATTGGCGCAAGTTTTGTTTCGATTTGACGAACGTGCACAAAGTAATTAGCTAATTTACAAAGAGGTCGATACGGTAAATTTTGACAGATACGTATCAAATTTGTCGTGCACACGCAATCAATTTGAAATCCGTTGACGCCTACACGTCCAAAAGTCGATACGTACCTTTCGATGCTTTTGGTTCGCGATCACGTCGCCCGATTTATCGTGGCACATACCGTATCGAAGAATTTTTCTAAAATTTTAATTTTTGAAAACTTTTTTTGGGCAAACTTTGGAATCAAATTTATTTACATCTAGTAAACAAAATTTTAATCTATCAAAAAGGTTTTAAATACTATATGTGGTCTAAAATTTCCTTTAATAACTTTTGACAGCAGCTTACTGGATTGCTCGGGATTTGCTCCTAAACAGGGTACCTGGATTGGTTGTATGTCCTATTTCGGGATAATTTTTCTTCAACTTGGTGTCAAATTTGTGGGTTGATGGATTCTCTATGTTAAAACCTAAAAGCTAGGGTTTCTAGTTGGTCATGTAGGCTTCCTATAACATTTTACGAAATTGAAATTCGTTAACTATGCCCAAAGAACGAGTACGAAGAAGATTGGTACCTGGATTGGTATTGTGGTTACTAAATGTTTGTAGAGCCTAAATCAAGTTACACCCTGAACATACTAAGCATTGATCAAGTTTTGCCCCAAAGATCAGGTTGTGTAACTGATATGAAGCTCAGAGAACAAGCTACGCCACTAATCAGGTTGCGCCTGATATCACACTGCGCCCAGTCTTATTGTGCTAAAATCTACGTGGCGTCTGATACTTAATGGCCATCATTACCTAACAACACTGACGACTGACACCACAGTGAACGAGGAAAATCTTTTCAAATCCCGTGAATTGTGCCGCTCAAGTAGAGTTGGTAGACAGCTATCCTGTACACTTCGTAAGTTGCACCTAGGCGCAATCCATAAAAAATCTTTAGTTGCGTCTAGGCACAATCCGAATGACTTCTGCTCAAAAGCTACCACGTGTCTAGGCGCGGCATAATCAGACGCAGTTGACCGAAGCTCGTGCAACCTGATGAAGTTGAGACAACTTACATTCTAAAGCAGGATGATATGGCGCACATGCCACTAATCTCTCAAGAGGTGTCTACTATCCTGTACACGACCACACACATCTCAATCATATGATGCCATGCGTCTAAATACAGTTAGTACACGACATAACAACTGAATAAAAGTTGGCACAACAGGAGGTTGGCACAATCCAAGGTGGCGCAATCCAGCCTTGCGTACATCAGAATAACTGCTAAAACAGTTATTTCTTGAACTCTATAAATAGAGTTTCCAATCATTGTGAAAGGATCAGATACATACGCATAGAGATCAAGAACTTTTGTAAAATCGCTGCTGCATTCTCCAGAGGCTACAGTCTTCAAGTTCACATAGTCCAAGGGAAAGTGATCGTCTTCTGAACAGATTCCTACAATTGTACTTTTCCAGAATTCATTATACTTTGTACTAATTTTTTTTCAAGTTTGGAATAAACTTTTTTGTTTTTGCAAACAAAATGGCGACTCTGCTGGGGACGACTTTCTCCTCCGGCGAGAAGGTGACAACTCAATGTGACACTGCGTCGGTCGGCAATACGCAGAAGACTTTGGTTGTTCATGTCAACTAGACAGCCTACGAGAATATAATCAACGCCAAGAGCAACAAGTGCACTGTGGCTATCACCAAGAATAGGACTGTGTGGACTCCAAAATCTCCTGCAGTTGATATTGCCCAGGTGCAACTTGAGTGCTTAGTGGCCAAGGCGCAATCCGCCTCAATGGCTCCGGCACAGCCTGCTTCTGCTGCCAGGGCACAATCCACTCTTCCTACTGCCCGTGTGCAGTCTACTATCCATGTTGCTGCCAAAGAACCATCAGTAGCCCGTAGGACTATGGCGCAACCCAAGTAATCAGCACTTCAGGCGCAGTCTGCTACTCTGGCACAACTCAAGGGAACTGGTCTTTTGGCTATTCCCTCTTCTAATTCTCAAGTTCTTAACTTGGAGAATCAATGTTCTAGTGCTAACACTAGACAGAACAAAGGGAAGTGTCCTTTGACACTTCTTCGATTGGCGCAATCTGTGCCTAAAATGGTCTCACGACAGAACAAAGGGAAAGGCTTCTTAGCTGACCCTTCACAAAATAAAAAAAGCACCCTTTGGTCTTTTCTCAAACTTTTCTAGTCTATGACTCAGAGGAAGATCTATCAGATTCTATTCCTTTAAATAGAGGTCTTCGGATCTCTGATATTGGAAAGAATACTGACCAAAGAGGTATCTTACCTACCCCTATGGGGTTTGGTCAAGACCTTCCTACCTTGCAAATTTCAAGATCCAAGCAAGGAAAATTGAGGGTATCACAAACAGAGACACCTGGATCAGAATTTTTTGATTTATGCGCTTATCTCAATAGGCGTCAATCAGTATCAACTTTGGCAAAACGTAAGAACCCTATGCCAAAGGACAATATGTACCAAAACCAAAGTTTGAAAAGAAAGACCCAACCACCTATGCTAATGAGTTGAGTACATCTTTTTACACTCAGGGAACTAAATATTTGAAGAATAGGAGACATGTTTCTAACATCATTAAGGAATATGTTCCTCCGACTTTTTCTCGTCCTGTAGTTGTAACTGATTTACGGCAACGTCTTACACAAAGACGAGAAATTACAGGGATGTCTCCCTCACCTTCAAATCGCGCTTCAAATCGCCACTGCCTTCATGAAGTCGTCATCAACTGTTGTTGCCAATCGGCTTGACGATCTGTCTTCGATCGTCTGAACTATTCTTCAACTCCTGAACATATAATAGAAGACGAAGATGAGCTATTATATGCTTCTGTCAACATGACTTCTCAAGGCACTGGGGTGGGAAACGTCCAAGACGTAATGCATCCTATAATCCTAGTCAGCAATTCTTGGATCAGATTCATTCATCCAGTGAAGGTGTTTTTCAATACACTAGATCGAGAAATCGACATTTGAACCAAGGTATCTTTAATCAAAAAGATATCCCCATCGTTCATATAGGAGAAGACTCTTTCTCAGAGTTTAATGCAGATAGTGAAATTTCCGAACAAACTATCTCATCAATAGCAGCAAGAGAAGTGACGGCATATACCATTACGGAAGATCAAGATGCCTCTAATTCAACCAGTCAAGAGCAACGGATTGTTGCATTGGAGGACAAATTGAAGACCATGGCAGAGATGGTCGCAAGCATGCATACTATAATCGTTGCTCAATATACAGTGCCACCGATTGTAAACTCAGCTACAAATCCAGGGCTTATAGCATCTTCTGTACCTGCTAGTATGGGGGTACCAACTCCTCAGGTTGCTTCCGTGTCAATTCAAGCTGATCCCAGTCAGTCCGGTGCTGGGGGTGGTAATTACCACGATGTTCCTCCTTCTAATACTTCTAACCAGCCTACAAATTCCCAAACATCAAGGGATGATAACGAGGCTATGAAACTCTTACGTACTCAGTTTGAGGCCTTCAAGCAGAAGGATGGCCTACAGAGACTGGGTATAAAGCAACCATATCCTACAGAGTGGAAGGAGGTTCTATTTTCTCCTAAATATAAGCTCCTAACCATTATGCTGTTTGATGGCAGCACTTCTCCAAGTCAGTACATCAATCATTTTGAAGTGATGACTGATCAATTACAGCCAAATGATGCTCTCCTTACCAGAGTGTTCGTCGGTTGTTTAGCTGGCACAGCATACGACTGGTATCGTAGCCTGCCTGATGGCTGCATCACTTCTTTTGCTGGTTTCAAGCAAATGTTCTTGGAATAATTCTACGAAGGAGTCAACGACATGACGATATCTGCCCTCATTAAGATTAAATAGAGGCATAATGAATCTACAGAGAGTTTTATTGAAAGATTTCGTCGAGAGGAACTCAAAATGCCTTTGGAAACTTTATCTGCTATAACAATAGACACTTGCAAATCAAACTTGTTGCCTATTATCAGTATGTGGACAGGATCGACACAATTCCAGGATTGGCCTTCTTTTATTGTCAATGCCAAAGCAGCTGAGGTCAGTACCAAAATGTTCAAGCAGTTAGGAGTCCAAATGACTCATCCTAACCAAGATGAACATTCTACACCCGGGGGTAGTAATCGTCAGAGTAACCGTAAGAGTGAAGATACATTGGCCATTAATCTTAAAGGCAAGGAGTCTTTGGCTGTCAGCGTCACTCAGACGGCATCTACTCCATCAGCACTACCACAGTAAATCGAAGTGGGGCTTAGGTTATGCTTCACCTCTCCCAACTCCAGAACCTTCTGAATCTGATGAAGAAGAACGATCTAACTCTTCTGATTCAATTTTATGGGATTCTGACACCAGTATTGGTCATATTCATAGGGTGATAGTATCTTCTAACATGGTATTCGTCGAATTCTCAAAAGAAGATAAAGATGACATTGAAGAAGCTTATGATGTAGACCCTTGGGCACAAAAAACGGACAACCAGTGGAAACTTCGTTTCGAACAACGAGAACCACCTACTGAAGATCAACTTGTCCAAATCGATATTGGACAGGAGGTTGTATCACGACCAATCTTCATTAGCAAAAATCTCTCAGAGGATTATAAACAAGAGTTAATTCATCTTATTCGTGAATATATTGATGTCTTCGCCTGGAGTTACGAAGATATACCGGGATTAGATCCTTAAGTTGCAACTCACAAGCTTAAAATTTTGCCGAATGCCAAGCCGGTCAAACAACAACAACGGCGATTCAAGCCTGAAATGATGGATGCAATTGATGATAAAGTCAAAAAGCTTATAGCTTGCGGTTTTATCAGAGAAGAACAACATCCTGACTTGGTAGCTAATGTTGTACCAGTCCTAAAGAAGATCGAAAAGGTTCGAGTTTGCATAGACTTTCGGGATCTTAATGATGCTTGCCCTAAAGACGAGTTCCCTCTCCCGATTACTGGTGTCATGATCGACAATACATATGGATTCGAATGAATTTCTTTCATGGATGGGTTTTCTGGATATAATCAAATTTGGATGAATCTAAAGATGAAAAACATACTTCATTTCATACCCCTCGTGGTGTGTACTGTTATACGGTCATGCCGTTTGGTCTTAAGAACGCAGGTGCAACTTACCAACGGGCTATAAGTACTATTTTTTGTGATCATCTGCGAAATACTGTCGAATACTATATTGATGATATTGATGTCAAAAGTCGTCTCAAAGAAGATCACATTCAAGATTTAAGAACTATCTTCAATCTAATGCGCCAGCATCAACTCAAAATGAACCCCACCAAGTCTTTCTTGGGTGTCTCTAGTGGTAAGTTTCTCGGCTTCGTCATTACCTCTAAGGGTATACACGTTGATACCGAGAAGATCAAAGCCATTCAAGAGATGCGTCCTCCACGCAACCTAAAAGGGCTACGAGGATTCCAAGGTCGACTTGCGTACATCAGGTGGTTCATTTCAAATTTATCTGGATGTTGCAGACCATTTACTCAATTAATGAAGAAAGGTGTATCTTTCGTTTGGACGAAAGAATGTCAACGAGCATTTGATGACATAAAGCGGTATTTAATGAGTCCACCGATTCTTGTACCACCGATCTCAGGAACACCCTTCTTAATGTATGTCCGGATAATGGATCATTCATTGGAAGCTTTGCTGGCTCAAAAGAACAAGGAAGGTCATGAACAAGATATCTACTATCTTGGCCGAACGATGATTGGAGCTGAACATCGTTATAGTCCAGTAGAGAAGGAATGTTTAGCCTTAATATTTGTTGTTGAGAAGATAAGACATTACATCATAGGCCAAACTATTCATGTTATATCTTGAGTCAATCCTCTTAGAGTCTTAATGAAGAAGCCAAGCACACTCAATTCTAGGCTTGCCATATGGGCCATGTTACTAGCACAATATGATATGGTTTATGTTCCTCAAAAGTTTGTGAAAGGCCAAACACTTGCTGACTTCTTATCAGCTCATCCTGTCCCTAAGACATCTAAACTCTATGATGAGATTCCGGACGGAACATTAGAATCAAATATGATCTCAGAAGACTTTCCTACCTGGAGGTTGTTCTTTGATGGAACCTCTAGAATTGGACCTGGAGGTACCCTTGTAGCTGGAGTAGGAATTGTTCTTATTTTACCCGATGGATTAACTATTCAAAGGGCCTATTCTTTAAATGAATCATGCTCTAACAATGTGGCAGAATACAATGCCTTGCTCATTGGACTCCAATTGGCTCAACAACTAGGTGTTGAATATCTCGAAGTATATGGCGACTCTAAACTGATTGTTAATCAGGTCAGAGGCATATATGAAGTCTGACATCAAGATCTGGTACCATACCATGAAGCAGCAAACAGGATAGCTTCTTCATTCAAAGGGTTCTTTATCGAACATGTACGTTGCGTATGCAATACAGAAGCTGATTCCTTAGCTAACCTAGCTGCGGTATTGGCAGTTCCAGTCAAAAGACAACAGATGGTTGTTATCTCTAATAGAGAACTATTTTGTGTCGAAAACAACCACAACATTGAATTCAGCAACCTAACTAAAGTCAGCATCACTTGTGAGGACTAGAGAGCACCTTTCATTGATTTTGCAGTACATGACATCTTGCCAGAAGATCCTAAAGAAGCTACAAGTATCCGTCGTCGATCGCTTCGATTCTATTATAATAACACTACTAAAACACTCTATCGAAGAAATTTTGGTAGGTTACTTTTGAGATGTATTGCTGGTGATGAAGCAAAGGAGATATTACGCGAAGCTTATGATGGCGTTTGTGGAGCACATCAGCCTGGTCCTAAACTACAAGATCGTATTCGACGTATGGGCTACTACTGACCCTCTATGGTATCAGATGCTATTGACTATGCAAGGAAATGTCGTGCATGTCAGTTTCGTACACATTTCATTCACCAACCATCGGAATTTCTTCATCCGACTGCTGCCTCGTGGCCTTTTGAAGCTTGCGGAATGGATATAATTGGCCTTATCAATCCTCCTTCATCTAAAGGGCATCGGTTCATCTTAGCTATAACTGATTATTTCTTCAAGTGGGCAGAAGCTATACCATTGGCTGAAGTTAAAACGAGTAGTGTCATCAACTTCATCAAACATCATGTGATATACAGGTTTGGAGTCCCTCGTCGAATCATTCATGATAATGGACCGAAATTCATCAGCCAGAAGTTTAATAGGTTCTGTGATGACAACAGAATTACTAATGTTGCCTCGACTTCCTATAATCATGCGGCTAACGGATTGGCTGAAGCATTCAACAAGACCTTTATCAAACTCCTCAAAAATTTTGTCTCTATCAACAAACGTAATTGGAGTGATAAACTTGGAGAATGTCTATGGGCATATTACACTAATGTCCGTAATCCTGCAGGTTGCACACCTTTTTCTCTAGTATGTGGATGTAAAGCTGTCCTACCATTGGAAATTCAAATTCCATCATTCAGGATCGCTATTGCTAATGAACTTAATACAAAAAACAATGATCATCTTCGGCTTCAAGAGTTGGAGGCGCTCGATGAGAAAAGGTTACTGGCTCAACAGCATATTGAGCTTTATCAAGCCCAGATCTTAAAAGCCTTCAATCGCAAAGTCAGAGTGCGAACATTTCAAGAAGGCGAGTTGGTTCTCACAGTCAGACGTCCTATGACTATGACACATATGAGCAAAGGCAAATTCGAGGCAAGTGGGAAGGGCCGTATGTGGTAAACAAAGTCTTCTCCAATGGAGCCTATCAATTAACCGATATGGATGGTAGAGTTGCTATGATGCCTATCAATGGCAAGTTTCTTAAGAAATATTATATATAAAGACAAATTGTACTTTATTTCAGAAATATGATATAAATAAAAGTTCATTTTTACTCATGGAATTACATAAATATTAAGGACGGAGAGGAGGCCCTGATCCTTCATGATTAAATACATAGTTTGCCAACAGTTCAAACATCTCATTGTCTGAACTCACAAGAAACTTACAAGCAGCCATCCTCAATGCCTCTTCTTCGGTAGTCTTCCCGGGTTCCACTAACTTGGAGATCAAATTCTGTCCTGGCGCAGGAGGAACAGTTGAGCCTTTGCCTCTTTCTTTTCGAGAAGGCACGAGAGGCTCAGTAGGGAGTATGTCGGTTTCTTCTTCGATCTTCGGAGCATGTAAATCTTTGGAAGACATTTTCATATAGAAAGGAAAGAGATTGTCAATATCTATAAAAGTTTTATTCTTTTTATAGGCAAAACAAATAGGTAATCAGCCTCGAGAACTGATGCAACTTTTGGAAAGAAGCACAACTATTCATTTATTTATGACTGTTCATTCACTTATAACTGACTGTTCATTGTCCCTTCTCCGAAACTGACATGATTATTCATTCATTTATTCTTTTCTTCAAGAGTTTGAACGACCATTCATTCATTCAATGTCTTTCCCTTAAAAATCAAAGTGACCGATTACTCATTAATTTATCATAATGAGAATCCATGTCTCTGAATACCAAATAGCCACGTCAAACAATTTGCTACATTTGTATTCTATCCGCATTCTCTTATCTATGTCAGTATATCAAAATTGAATCATAAAAAGGAGAATAATGAGACAATCATTTCTTTATTCCTTCTTTAAAAAAAGAGCATAGATACATCTTGACAAAAATCTATTACATCTCTGATTTTCATTCCAATAAAGGTCTATTACATCTTTGGATCTTCCCATTTGATAATGAAGGTCTATTACATCTTTGGATCTTCTTATTTGTTGGTGGCAATTCCTTGTCGTCTTGACCTGAAACAACGAGCCCGACAATGGAATCAACTCTGGTCTTCTCTCTCAGAAAGACGAGAGGAGAACCCAAAGTGCAGCAGCCTAAAGATGAGCTGCTGTCAATACAACTGGTGGAGAGAAGACGACCCGCCAGGGGAACTAGAAATATAATCACCATTGTGATACAATTCCTAATTCTGCGTCTCCACCATCCAACTCTCATGTATAAAGGCTCTTCCTACCATCTGAGGAAGACCCTTCTTGAACATGAAGAGTCCTGAGCTGTCTGATTTGAGTGTCAGAACTACATGAGCTGTCTGATGTGAGTGTCAAAAGAATGCCCTCTACAACATCCAAATCACCAATACCAGTCCTGAAGAAGATTGCTAGCCGAATCCCTTCAAATATTAACAAAACAGGAAAAGTTAGCAGAATCTATCAGCAGTGTACGCTTATCAACGGGCACATATCAGCAGACTGCGCCTATCAACAGGCGCATATCAGCACTATATGCTGATCAAACCGGCGCATCCCAATGAAGTGTGCTAATCAACAGGCGCACATCAAAAATGCTTGACGATCAATAGGCGTATATCTCCACAGTGCAAGTTGATCACACTGGCGCATGTCAACGATACGCGCCTATGATCGAGACTAAGCACTGGATCATAGTGCGCGCCTATTCTCAAAAATAGTTAGTGCATATCAATAGTGTCTACAACTTGTAGATCAATACTTATCTTCAAAAGTGGTGCGAAAGAAGAATATTCATACCATTGATTCTTCTTTGAGACTTACCAATTTCTGAAGGCACAACATGCGAACGAATAACGTTGGGATAAAGTGGCGCAAGTGAACTAATGAATAGTAAAACCATATGAGAGGCCATTTGTCTTGAGAAAGTATGAATGACTCTTTCGTTTTGGCTATCCTTTTTAAAGTACTGAAGAAGAAAAACGGGCGCATCATTCTAGGAGTCTATTTCTGGAAAGAGCTAAAAATGGGTGTCTAAAATCACATGATAACTGCCATGTATCTTTCAAAGAAACAGTAAACAAAGAATTAGCCAAAGGCACATGACCTCGTGTGCTATTCAAAATTATAGCCACACAACATATCAGAAATTTTATATTTCATTTGCATAAAGATGGGTGGACCCCTACAGACAAGGACACAAGAAAAAAGAATAAATTTTTTGGCACGCTCAAACATTATTTCTTGTTCTTGCCTTCATCAGGCTGACGCAGGACGGCATCCAATTCTTGTATGTTGCGGATCCCCGAGCGACGCATCAGATTAAGGAACCCCTCTGCATCACCACACCCTTCGGAGGATGGCCTACCATTCAAGTGATTGAAGACTGTCGAGTCTAGACCAAAACAGTCTAAAAAGTTTGCCGCTCTTAGCGACGGGTCAGCCTCCAACATATCAGTTGTAGGCGCAACATCATGTCCCGCTTCAGGGGACTTGATTGTAGTGTCAGCATTTATCTCTATCTCTTTCTTCTTGGGGGCCATCGAAGAACAGAAGTGAAAAATAAAGCATAAAGATCAACTACTACATATATATCAACAGAATGACTCTTCATATTCCTCATGGGAAACTGACAATCATCAATAAAACTCAGGAAGACAAAGAGGAAGTTTTGTGTTTTCAAGAAAGAGATTTAAATCTGATGACCGGTTGTTCACTGGCACAACTTGACTCAGTCAAAACTTTTATAAATTCAAAGTATTTCAAAACTTTGAAATGGTTTTTAAGTTTTGAAAACTTTGAAGGGGGTCTTGTAGAGCCTAAAAATCAAGTTGCGCCATGAACATACTAAGCAGTGATCAAGTTATACCCCAAAGATCAGGTTGCGCCTGATATCAGACTGTGCCCAGTCTTATTGCGCAAAAATCTACGTCGCGTCTGATACTTAAAGGCCATCATTACCTGATAACACTGACGACTGACACCACAGTGAACGAGGAAAATCTCTTCGAATTTCGTGAATTGTGCCGCTCAAGAAGAGTTGGTAGACAGCTGTCCTGTACACTTTGTAAGTTGCAGCTAAGCATAATCCAGACAAAATCTTTAGTTGCGCCTAGGCGCAATCCGAATGACTTCTGCTCAAAAGCTGCCACGTGTCTAGGCGTGGCTTAATTAGGCGTAGTTGACCGAAGCTCGCGCAACCTGATAAAATTTAGACAACTTACATTCTAATATAGGATGACATGGCGCACATGCCACTAATCTCTCAAGATGTGTCTACTATACTGTATACGACCACGTGCATCTCAATCACATAATGTCACACGTCTAAATACAGTTAGTACACGACTTAACAACTGAATGAAAGTTGGCGCAACAGGAGGTTGGCGCAATCCAACCTCGCGCACATCAGAATAACTGCTAAAACAGTTATTTTTTAAACTCTATAAATGGAGTTTCCAATCATTGTGAATGGATCAGATACATACGTATAGAGATCACGAACTCTTGTAAAATTGCTGCTGCATTCTCCAGAGGCTACAGTCTTCAAGTTCACATAGTCCAAGGGATAAAGTGATCGTCTTCTGATCAGATTCCTACAGTTGTACTTCCCAGAATTCATTGTACTTTGTACTAATTCTTTTTCATGTTTGGAATAAACTTTCTTGTTTTTGCAAACAATGTTGTTGCGGTTGCTGCAGTCAGCCGCACAGCCATGCCCGACGGCCATCTGGCCAGAGGAGGCGCTGTGGCGGCACGAGCGTTGCCAGGAGAAGGCACGGTGTTAGGGTTAGGGCTGGAATTTAGGTACTCTGTTCCTCACCCCTCACTCTCGATTCTATATATATATATATATATATATATATATATATATATATATATATATATATATATATAGCAGTTGCTATATGTAGTCGGGCTCGGCCTAGCTGGGCTTGTGCGAGAATAAAAGTCAACTGTTCGTGCAAGGAAACAATAGCTTTTTAGTTGTTGTTTTCTTTTCTTTTCTTTTCTTTATATCAAATCTCCTTATTTTTATTTTAAAAAAACTAAAATACCAAAAATATGAAATAAAATTTAATATATTTATAAAACCTCACTTTTTTTACATATATACACAAATATCTATACTCGTATACACACAAAACCTAATGAATTTATAAATTTTTGAATTCATAAAGATTATATCTAAAATAAGTTGATACTTAATTTAAACAATAGAACCTACTAACTACATATAATGAAGCATTTATCTGCTACTATGAATATTAGTAAAAACCATTTATTTAAATATACAACATTTTAATAATCAATAAAAATCTTGTAAAATTAAAAATAGATATAGTAAAAAAATTTAAAAAATTTCAGGATATCATAAATATTTTCTGAACCATTTAGTACATAAGCTTGTAAAGATTTATCTAGGTGGACAATATGTAGCATTTAAACTTGCTACCAGAATATTAAAATTTCTAAAATAAATTAAATTAAAAACAAGTAATTAACATATTGTAAAATATATAAATAAAACCTCAAAATTTAGGAAGTTTACATCCTACCCAACTTATAAAAATTTTGTCCTCGAAATTAAGACTAACGTCGGGGGGTATGCGATGCAATGCGAATGAACACAATCTAACGTATGAAAGTCGTACCTTGATTTTTTGAACAAATGAGGGTAGTTTGTAAAAAGGGATCCACATTGGCTCCATTTCCAACAAGATAAGACATTCTTGGTTCAAGGCCTACCCAACTTATAGAAGTTGGCCGACCGTAAAAGGTGTCGTTATAAGACTTCTGAGAAGGACAATTACGAGGGAGAGGCACAAAAATATTGGACACTACTGGCCGCATTAACGGATTCTAATTGGACCTAGATATTTACTTAATGTTCTTAGTCAATCACTTCTATAGCAAAATTATTAAAATTTAACATCGTTCCTAATGGCCAAGCTTTCGGCAAGATGGTAGAAATCTCTTGTTTGAATACAACTAGAACGTGTCGGTTCAAAGGAATTTAGTCTTCGCCTAACATGGGTAACTAAGAGGTGAGATCGAAGAATTTTTGGGAAAGAAGAACTTATGGGCCAAGAGATGATTGTCTATAATAAGCGTAAAAATCTTCCTATAGAATATAATTAGATTAGGGTCTGGAATCTTTAATTCATAAGGCTAGTGGGTGCGGGATCGATGTTTGGTTGTGGTGCTGGAGGCATGTGTTTGCTTGAGCGAAATGCATACGTCATAGATGTGATGTGCCTTGCATGGCTCATGGGGTCTAGTTTGTTTTAAGGGAATGAGTCAATGTTGCATGGTTAAAATCAAATGGAACAAAAATGGGCCTCTTTGGGTTATTCTAAGGGAAAATGTGTCATACCAGTGGTGTGATTGAAATAAAGTACAGAAAGGTGTGTTTGCGTGGGACATGTATGTCTACATGAAGGTGGAGTCGCCTATGTCTTGCTTGTGAAATTTGTTGGAAGGTAACAGCTGGTCTCGTGCTCCGAATATCAATGTCACGGTCAGGGACACCAAAATAATGTAAATAGAAAGTAGGTGTTCATGAGGCACTTGATCATCATCCTAGCTGAAACCAATTTATCCTAATCACTTAGAAATTTTAGTAAATCCTAAAATGCAGAGGGGCCTTATAATCTATATTCTTCCAAAATTCTTTCCTAGAAGTTAACTAAGACACAGTTCTATGGTTTAATAAAGTTAGAATGATTCATGTAGGGATATCATACCTTAAATTTTTAATTATAAAAGGATAATACAAGATGCAATAGATAAGTTGACATGATAGGTATGAATTAAGTTAGAAGATAGTTTTCTCCGGTTTCGGATAGATAGAAAAATGATTGAGTATGTGCCTTCATGGCTATAGGTGATATGGCGAACTAAAGAAAACATTCTGTGTCTATCTTCCCTCAATACGAGCATTATTTTTTTGTATTAAGAAAAGGAAGAAAAACAATAAGGAGTTTAAGGAAGAGGTGATCGAATGCAAATACGAGGCATTATTTTTCCGTATTAAATAAAGGCAGAAAAACAATAAGGAGTTTAACGGAAATATATATAGTTCAAGTTCCTTAAGAATTTAAGTCTTGTTTGATGTTCGTGCTTATACAATCGTCCTACTGTCTTCTTTCCTCAGGCCTTGGTTGAAATAATGGGACATGGGTCTTTAAGCACTATAGTTTAGGTAACCTTCTTAATATCCTCTATTTATGGTTTGCATGGACAAATAGAGTGATGGGTTATGTGGCATACTACCCAACTTATAAGGGTTAATTAATAGTGCGATTAATTAATATAACACGTATACCAAGTATGAGTCATCTTTCTAACCTCTCCATCAAGTACGAAGAGAAAAGATAAGATTTATGGTAGGAAGGGATCAAACAAGAGGCAAATCAAGGCTGTCAAGCGAGAATCCAAAAATGGATTTCAAGGGAGGAGATCAAGTATGTGGATGAGATCCTAGACTCTAATCCTATATGCAGGCTCACATCGGTACAGTAACGTAACCGAAGTGATAAACTCGACCTGTATGGGCCACCACAAAAACATGTAACACCCCAGTCCTAAAATACTTAGGACTAAGTACGTAGACATGCCAACTGCACACATACGAAGTATACTCCAATATATGAAAACCTCATATGCATACATAAGTTGTGAAATGCAGTAAACTATGACAAATAAATCTCATTCACAATAAGAAAATAAATTTATAATAAAAATTAACACTGAATTTGTTATTTGTACAAAAGTTGGGTAGAGACAGATCCACTACCAACCATTTAGATGAAAAAAATAAGAGAAAATGATGGATAAAAATAGTAATAGAAGATCCAAGAGCAATTCTTCTCGATATAGAAGGAAAGACCACGATCTTGGCTAGAGCACCTACAAAAAATTGTAAAAATCACACACCAGGAGAGATCACCAGGTCCTCAAAGGGATGTAACAAGATACATAAAGAACATGCCATATAAACTATGATACATAAAAATAAAGTGATACACGCAATCGGGCACCTAATCGTTCTATTAGTGAATATGCAATTAAGAACAACCTTCATATATGGCACTCAGGCTATATAGCAGTGGCATCGTCCCTTTCCTTCAGGAACAAGGTGCCTCCGTCCATAATGTTCAGTGAACGTCAGAGGGAATGAGTAATAGAAACGTCCATAATACTCCATGAATGTCAGAGGGAATCAGTAATAGTAGGGTGAACCTGCGTCTCCAGTGGAGCTTCAGGTACAATAGTAAGTGTATATGTGGCCCATACATCAAGGAACTATTTTTCCCACCCAATGACTAGTGTCGTCATCTCCATGACTCATATGAATCTAGTAATTGCCAAGTCTACTAGCATGCAATTCTATTGGTTGTTTATCCTAACCGTCGTACGTCTCATATATCGATGGCCAACCGACTATGCGAGTACGTGTCTTACATGTGACTCGCAATACATGGTAAAGTATGTCTCAATGCCGTATGAGATACCAATACCTCATCGTTAATGGGTGGTCGCTAGAGCTAAGCCAATACAAGGAATAGCAAAAAAATAAAATGACCGATACAGTCGCTTGCACCCAAGTGTGACTCGGACGCACATAGATATAAACTATACAGCATACAAATAAAACTGAATATAAATACTAAAAAAATAAAGTAAAGTAATCACAGAGTATGGTGGCAAGGTATCTTGCCTGAGGTTGTGTGCAAAAGGGCAGTATCAATAGCTCAAACCAGCAATTAGATGAAGCAAGAAGGCCAAATCTCCCAAACGTCCTGAATGCTGAAATAAATACCATGAACATTTTTGGTATAAAATATGTCTTGAAATGCCTGTCCAAAAGTCAATTCTGGATACAGGGGCAAAATTATAATTTTGGGTCAAAACGATGTCCGTCGTTGGACCAGTTTTGCACAAAAAGTATGCCAGTACCTACGGTCTCTAAAGTCATCAAACTATATGTCTACAGGTCCGGTTTGAGGAGACAAACTCAACTGTATGTCCAAAGTTGGATTCCGGTGGGCCATGCACAATTTCGTCTATTGGAGCAGGTCGCGTGCACGACAAAATATCGTTCCGGTCGACCTTTTCAGAATCGGACCAAACATGGCATACAGGACCAGAAAAATGATACAGTCCTATTGGTGCAAGTTTCGTTTCGATTTGACTGACGTGCATAATGTATTAGCTAATTTATAAATAGGGCGATACGGTGAATTTCGACGAATACACATCAAATTCGTCATGCATACGCAATCAATTTGAATTTCGCCGAAGCACACGTCCGCGAAGTCGATATACACCTTTGATGCTTTGGTTCGTGATTACGTCGCCCGGTTTATCGGTGTGCACGCCGTTTCGGAGAATTTTTCAAAAATTTTAATTTTTGAAAACTGTTTTGAGGCAAATTTTGGAATCAAATTTATTTGCATCTAGTAAACAAAAATTTCATCTATCAGAAAGGTTTTGTAGGCCTATATATGGTCTAAAATTTCCTTTAATAACTTTTGACATAAGCTTACTGGATTGCTCGAGATTTGCTCCCAAATAGGGGTACCTAGATTTGTTATGTCCTTTTTTGGGACATTTTTCTTCAACTTCGTGTCAAATTTGTGGGTTAATGGATTTTCTATGTTGAAACCTAAAAGCTAGGGTTTCTAGTTGGTCATGTAGGCTTCCTATAAAATTTTACGAAATTGAATTTCGTTAACTATGTGCGAAGAACGAGTACGAAGAAGAGTGTTAGCTGGATTGATGTTGCGGTATTGAATGTTGTTGTGGCTGCTACAGTCCGTAGCACGGCCATGCCTGGCGACCATCTGGCCAGAGGAGGTGCGGTGGCGGCACGCGCGCGGCTAGGTGGAGGCGCGGTGTTAGGGTTAGGGCTGCAGTTTAGATGCTATGTTCCTCACCCCTCTCTATCGATTATATATATATATATATATATATATATATATATATATATATATATAGCAGTTGCTATATGGAGTAGGGCTCGGCCTAGCTGGACTTATGCGGAAATAAAAGTCTACTGTTCCTGCAAGGGAATAATAGCTTTTTAGTTGTTGTTTATATTTTTTTCTTTTCTTTTTCTTTATAACAAATCTCTTTATTTTATTTATAAAAAACTAAAATACCAAAAATCTGAAATAAATTTTAATATGTTTATAAAACCTCACTCGTATTTTTCTTTTACATATATACATAAATATCTATACTTATATACACACAAAACCCAATGAATTTATAAAATTATTAATTCCTAAAAATTATTTCTAAAATAATTTGATACTTAATTTAAACAGTAGAACCTACTAACTACATAGAATGAAGCATTTATCTTCTACTATGAATATTAGTAAAAAATTTATTTAAATATACAACATTTTAGTTAATCAATAAAAATCTTGTAAAATTAAAAATTATATAGTTAAAATTTCTAAAAAAATTAAGAATAACGTAAATATTTTATGAACCATTTAGTACATAAGCTTGTAAAGATTTATCTATGTAGATAGAGTGTAGCATTTAAACTTGCTACCAGAATATAAAAATTTCTAAAATAAATTAAAAAAAATCAAGTAATTAACATATTGTAAAATATATAAAAAAACATCAAAATTTAGGTGGTTTACATGTTGTAAACCCCCAAAAAATTTATAATATTTTATTATATTTTAGGTGTGGTTATGGTATTCCTATTTAGTGAGTAACTATAGGATATTTTCTGTAAAATATCACTAGTCACTTAATGAAGGCAAATTTTCAGTTAGATATACTTATTGTGTAATTGGAGGAGTGTAGATTTTTAGAAAATTTTCAGTAAAATTTTAGAATAGCTATTGATATACACATATATATATATATATATATTATATATATATATATATATATATATATATATATATATATATATATATGGGGAAAACCCGACGATATATTAATCAAGGCTCAAAATGCCGAAGCCTGAAGCGTATACAAGGCACAAAAAGGAAACGCCTATACAAGTATACCATCAAAAGAAGCCAAAAAAGAGGGTGGGGGACGACGATCACGCCACGTAGACGGTCAGGGGTGGCTCTGGAGCGCCACCCAAAAAGTGCTCGGACAGTGGGTGCACAGGGTGCTCCGTTTGTGGCATTGGCGAAAGACTTCCCGAATGAGCTGGTCGGCCGAGAAATTGTGGCCATCGTATCTCGCTTTCTTACGATTCTTCTAAATCACCTACGTGGCGGCCGCTGCGACGATCTGGTGCCCGTAGGAGTGGCTGCCCCACTCTGCCGCAAGATCGTGAAAGTGTCTGCCACTCGGCTCGATACTGAAGCATTGGTTAAGGGCCCTCCAGATGCCTCTGGGAAATTTTACTTGGCAAAAGATGTGGTCAATAGTCTCCATCTGGTGATCTGAACAGCAATTGCAGGCTGATGCTAAGCTGATCCCGATAGTGTTGAGGATATCGTCGGTAGGCAATTTCTTTCTCATGGCTCTCCACATGAGGAATGACCACTTCTTAGGGATGCAGGTGTGCCAATAGTGAGCGGTGATGTGTATACTGGCCTGTCCCAAGGAGAGAGGATCTAGCCAACCTCACTGAAAATGCACCGGAAGCTTCGAGCGTCCATCTCCACTCATCGGCCAGGACACCGATTCTAAGTCCACTTTGGCGGACGCTATCCTCCATCTCGTATCCTCCCCATTCACGCATCTTGTCCCAGTCTCAGGCGTTGGTAATGTGGTTCCATAAATCTCTGATCCTACTGTCTTTCGAGATTACCGAGATGCTGGGGATTAAGCTATCTCCGATCCATCTCTTCCGGAAAGGGTTGGACTCGCCAGAACCAAGGTGAAGCCTGATGGTCTGTTCGGCAAGGTTGCGTCCGGAAAGGATACGACGCCACGCTGCCGATGATCTACTATTGGAGGTGGCCTCTGAAGGGTGGATGTGTTTGAAGTACCTGGCTTTCATGAATCTGGTCCATAAATTCTTGGTAGTGCGAATATGCCACCACAGTTTTATCGAGAAAGCTTGAACGATGTGGGTGAGTTTGGTATATCCTAGCCCCCCATCCTCAATCGGCTGAGCCACGGAGTCCCAACTCGCCCAATGGTGTTTATCCTGACCGTTGCATTGTCCCTAGAAGAAGTTGCAAAAGATCTGCTCGATCGTGGTAATAACCTTCAATAGCGGGAAGCAAGCGACGAGAGTATGGATGGGAACTGAGGTGAGCACATGCTTGATGAGGATCATCTTGCCTCCTGGGGATAAGGTAGCGTTGTGCCACCCTTCGATTTTGTTCCTGATTCTAGTGATTAATTTCTCGAAGATCCTGGCATTGGATTTCCCGTACACAAGAGGACATCCGAGATAGTTGAATGGGGGTGATCAACAGAGAAGGAAGTTAAGCTGGAAATCCTACTGGCATGCTCGGTGTTGATGTTGTGGTGGACATAGATGACGCTTTTGGCTGGGTTGATTTTTTGTCCTGAGCAACTGGAGTAATGTTGCAGGGTATTGTGGACCACTTGAACTGCTCCTTTGTCCCCGGAGGAGAAGATGAGTAAGTCGTCGGCAAAGGCCAGATGGGTGATTGCAGGACATCCGCTGGCGGTGTGGTATTGTTGGAAGTACGGGATTCTGATCATGTTATTGAGGTTTCTACTGAGGGCATCGGCGCAATAATGAAAACAGTGGATGATAGGGGGTTGCCTTGCCTAACCCCACGGCTAAATTTGAAGAATCCCTTGGCATGGCCGTTAATGACAGTGGAAAACTAGGAGTTGCTGATGGATCTCCATACCGTGTTGGTCCAATTTTCAGAGAACCCGAACGCCCTGAAGACCCAGATCATAAATTGCCAGTCCAACCTGTCATAAGCTTTTTCCATGTCAATCTTGACGGCGATGTTGCCTCCTCTGACAGGAAATTTCATACAGGTGATTAATTCCTGGCCTAGCATGATATTGTCTTGAATGTTCCTCCCACGGACGAACCCGCTTTGCTCATTGGAGATGATCTTGGGGAGAAGACCCGCCATTCTGGTGGCGACGATCTTGGAGATAATCTTGTTAGTGAATGTACACAGACTGATCGACCGAATGTTGCGAAAGGACTCCGGGTTGTTTTTTCGGAATGAGGATCAGGTTGGCGCTGGAGATGGCTTTGGGATAGGTGGCTCCTTCGAAGAAGGCGATTGCGGCTTCGATGATGTCCTGTTTGATAATATTCCAGCATGAGCGGAAGAATACCCCCGAGAATCCATCTGGGCCGGAAGTGCTGTGCTCGTTCAGGACCCACACTGCGTTTTTCACTTCCTGTTCGGAGGGACGATGTTCCAGCTAGGCGTTGTCGGTATCGTCAATGAGACAGGGGATTTGATCAAGAAAGGCGTTGTCTTTATGGACAGTCTCTTTAGTGAATAATTTGGAGTAGAAAGACGTAGCGGCTTCCTGGATACCCTTTTGGTCGGTGATGATGTTCCCGTCTTCGTCCGTAGTATAGTGAATCGTTAGCTTCTGTTTGCGGCCGTTGATGCAACCATAAAAGTATTTCGAGTTTTTGTCTCCGTCACTATCCCATTTTAACCTCGCTTTCTGTTTCCAGAAGTCGGTCTCCACTTTGAGCCTGAATTTAAGCATAGCCGTCGTAAGGTTCAGGGCAATCCTGGCCGCCGGGGAGCGGTCCGAAATGAACCTGGCCTCAGCACTGGTTACGTTATCTTCTGCTATCCTCACAGCTTGGAAGTTGTCCCCATAGGATAGTTTGCTCCAGTTGGACAAGGCTGACCTCGTCGCCTTGAGCTTCTTGCTCACCGGGTAAGGGGGTCGGAAGAGTCGTCGCTATTCCATGCTGCTACGACTATACCAAAAATTAGGGGTGGTTGGTCCAGAAATCGAGGAATTGGAAATTCTTTTTCTGGGTGTTGGTATTATTTTTAATCTCTACTAGCAGTGGGGTGTGGTCGGATTCGGAGGAGTTGAGATGGGAAAGCTTGGTGGTGATCCTCATACCGAGCCAATGGTCGTTCGTAAGAGCTCTGTCGAGGCAGGAATATTGGCACCGGTCGCCATCTTGCATGTTACACCAGGTGAAGGCATTGCCCGAAAACTGGAGAGAGGTGAGGTGAGCATTGAAGATGAAGTTGTTGAAGTCTTGCATTGCCGGCAGTGGTGGGGACGACCGCCGATTTTCTCTTCCCTGCAGGTGATGGCGTTGAAGTTGCCGATGCAAAGCCAGGGGGAATTGACGTGGTGGAGATGGGTGTCGAGGAGATCATTCCGCAGTTGTTTCCGCTCGGTGATATCGCAGCTGCCGTGGACCGCCGATAGGATAACGCGCTCGGGGAGCATGGGGTGATCTACCCAGCAGGAGAGGGCCTGTCGGGTTTCCTGGATAATGTCGAAGTTGACGTCCTGAGTGGCAATGATCCAAATATCGTGTCTGCCAGCTATGGCAGTAGGGAGGTTCAGCTTCAGTTGGATGGATTTGAGTCTTTTGGTGAGGATTTTGGGTTCGAGGATAATAAGGATGTCTATCTTGTGGATTTTCCGCAGCGTAGAAACTCTCCTTAATGTAGGTTTGTTCCCAAGCCCGTACACATTCCAGGATAGGATGTTAATCATTAAAGGTTTAGGGTGGTAGTTTTTTTGTTCCGCTTGGTAGCGGATCTACTTAGGATGGTTGTGATCTCCGCGGTCCCAGGCTTGACCTTGATTTCGCCTGAGGTTGATGCTTCTATTTTGTCGAGGTGGGGTGAATTTGATGGTGTTGCTCCTGGCGGTCCGATAGAATGCTGATTGGTTCCTCGGCAGCAACTAGGATAGGGTCGTTCTCTGAGTTAATTAATTCCCCGGCAGAGTCCCGGTTGTGCTCCTCGGGGGGAATAGCTAGGGAGTTGTTGGTGCTCTCGATCTCAAGGAGGGAGTGCTGAAGAGGGCACCCAGCAGCTTGGATCTGTAGACCTCTCCGAACCTGTTTGGGCCCTAGAATGGCTAGAGCTTCTTCAACTTGGTCTTCGATGGTGCACGGAGGATCAGCTCTGCTGGCGCCGGTGGTAGCATCTACCACCGTCAAAATAGGGGGTGTGGGCTATCTTGGTGAGGACAAGTCGTGTGGGGAATGTGCTGACTCCAATTAGGCTTCCGCTTCTCTCGACTCAAGGGCTTCAAATTGGTTGGAGAGCGTGAGAGGATGGGGGTCGAAGGGGATCATTGCTTTGGTGGTATTCTCGCTATTGTCTGACGAGTCTTCGTCTGAGTCAAATCTGGTGTGCGAGTTTGGAAGTGGGAGGATGGGTGGCTGTGGAGTTCTATCCTCTGCCGGCGCGCTGTCTTTCTGGTTTTTGTTCTGCTTGAGCTCTGGGTGAAGATGATGGCAATGCTTCGGGAGATGCCCTCTCAAATGACAATGATTGCAAAACATGATATGGTTATCATATAGGATTTGTTGGGTGTGGGTCGATTTTCCGAGCTCGATGGTAATGAAATTGGGAATATATATATATTATATATATATTATGGTTATAGAATAATAATGATAATAAAATTGTTAATTAAATATCTCGAGTTATTTGGTTTTATTATAAATATTAAGATGTATAAGAGTATAGAGGTGCATATATAAATAAAGTTATATATAAATATATACAAATAAAAAAACTAAGTTTGATTTCACTGTTCACGTGAACAGTTAAATCCTTGGCCCGACCCCCTTCCCAGGCTTCATCCACGGAAAACCCCATAGGGTTTTTGTTTCAAAAACCTCAAATGGTTAATCAAAACTAGGTTTAAATTATTTGCCAAGGAGGATTAAAAGATTCCCTATGATTCTAAAACTAAATCGATTGGGTAATCTCATCCGAATCCGAATAATTCTCGATTTGATTGGATACGTTTATATATACCAAACAATAAGAACTTTGAGAAAAACCTACAAAATTCTCCACGAGACCGGCCGACATCCTCCGCCGATAATCCCTGGCCTTGGGTGCGCCTACTCGATCTCCTGCATCCTGCCGTCAACCGCCGTGTCGCCGGAGCAGCCCAACTTCCCGACTGAGAATAGGGCCGACACCGTTTAGAAATGACCCAGGTACCCTAATTCATCCCTGAGTTCCTTCGTGTATACTGAATCATTTTTGCTTCTACGAAGTTCTATTAGAAGCACATATAAGCCTCTTCGAATCCCTTCAAAGGGATTTAGATATAACCCTCTTCTAACAGAACTTTGCTTCTACAAAGTTCTATTAGAAGCTCATATGACCCTCTTCGAATCCCTTCAAAGGGATTTGGATATAACCCTCTACATCGACGTAGAACTCGATGCGAAGTCGGCCAAAAACTGCTCAAAAAATATAGTATTAGGCTGTCCAAAACCCCTATTGGAAGCCAAATTTTAAACTATACATTAGGGTTTTCGAAAAACTAATTCAAGGCAGTTGTAGACAAAATATACAGGATTGAAACCCCTTTTGTAGTTCCTGATTTTATCAATTCAGTGCAAAGATATTAAATGTTAAAGTTAGAGAAAAACTGTTGTTAAAAATATTAAAATTCAAAAAATTTCTCGATACGGCGTGCGCCCTGACAAACTGGGCGACGTGGTCGCAACCCATAAGCATTGAAAGGCGCGTATGGATGTTGTCGACATATGGGAACTGACAGAACTCGATTTTGTTGCGTGTACGCGACGAAATCAGTACGTATCCGTCAAGATACCCCGTATCGACCTTTTGCAAACTAGGCCATAACTTCGGGTACAGTCGTCGGTTCGAGACGAAACTTGTGCCAACAGGACCGAATCAATTTTATGGTCTTGTGTGCCAAGTTTAGTCCAATTCTGAGAAGGTCGACAGGAACACCTTTGGCAGGCCCGCGATCTGATCCGACGGGCAAAATTATGCACGGCCTGCCAGAATCCAACTTTGGCCATACGGTTGAGTTCGTCTCCTTAAACCAGACCCGTAGACATATAGTTTGATGACTTTAGAGACCATAGGTACTAGCACGTGTTTCGGTACAAAATGGGTCCAACGGCGGATATCGTTTTGACCAGAACATACGATTTTTTTTCTATGTCTAGAATTGGACTTTTGGACAGGCGTTTCTTAGACATATCTTTTATACCAGGAACGTTCTTGATGTTTATTTTACCGTCCGGAGCCGTTCATGGATTTTGACTTTTCATTGCTGACGTGCTTGACTATTGGTTTGTCATTCCCGCACCATCAGGCAAGATACCTTGCCACCATTCTCTGTTATTTACTTTTACCTTATTTTTAGTATTTATATTCAGTATTATTTATTTGTTGCCAGTATTATAACATTGTGCGTCCAAGTCACATTGGGTGCAAGCGACTATATCAGTCGTTTTACTTGCTTTGTTTTTTTTTTGCATTGACCTAGCCTAATGACCACCCATTGATGATGAGGTATTGAATATCATACGACCTTGACACATGCTTTATCATGTTTATGAGTCACATGTAGGATACGTACTCGCGTAGTCGGCTTGCCACCGATACGTCTGGGGCGTGCGACGGATAGGGTAACTGCCAATAGAATTGCATGCTAGTAGACTTGGCCGATACTAGGGTTCATATGAGTCATGGAGATGACGATACTAGGCATTTGGGTGGGGAGAACAATACCTGACGTATGGGCTTATATTACACATTTCCTTGTAACCCGAATGCTCCGTTGGAGATACGGGTATGATATCCACTCAGGTTGGCTACTGACATTCTTGAACGTTATGCGCTTGGTCACTGGTGCCCGAGAGGGGACTATACAGGAAACTATTATCAGTCAGGGCTCATGCGTCGAATGTATGTCTCAACTGCATGTTCACAATAGAACGATTAAGAACCCTATTACATGCATCACTCTTTTTACTTATTATATCAAAGTTTATACGACATGGTGTTTTCTTATATCTTATTATTTCCCTCTGAGGACCTGGTTATCACTCCAGGATTAGAAGATTTCCCACAGAGTATGATGCGACATTGGATCCGTCTTTGTGGACGATGGCACTCCCTTCCGACATTTAGCTCTATCCTTGTTTTGAGATTTATTAAGGCTATGTAGTGGACCACTTTATATTCTTTTGTTTCTATTTATGGTGGTTGGACACCGATCATTTGAGACTATTTTTTATAGATGTTTGGAGTGGGTATGTCCACCGGCTATCTTTGACTCGTTTATTTATTATGGACTTTTATATCTTCTGTGTTGAGCTGTGGATGAGATATAGTTTACGTATGTCTGGCCTGTGATTATTATTATGTACAGTTTATGTACATGTACGAGGATTATATTAGTAGGTATTCTTTGTATATGTGCAGCTGGCATGTCTATTTACTCGGTCCTAAGTTTTGGGACTGGGGCGTTACATATTTTTGGGGTGGCCCATGTAGGTCATTTTGTCACTTCGGTACGTTACTGTACCGATGTGAGCCTGCATTTAGGATTAGAATCTAGGTATGTAATCCATTACTTGATCTCCTTTGAATTCCATTTTCGTACTCTCGTTTGATAGCCTTGATATGCCCTTTGTTTGACCCCTTACTACCATGAATCCTATCTTTTCCTCGTGCTTGGTAAAGAGATTAGTAATATGACTCATAGTAGACATACGTGTTATATTTAGTTGACTTTTATAAGTTTGGTAGTATGCCTCATGGCCTATCACCCGTGTTCTTACAACCCATTAATGAAGTATAACTGGGTGGCACTGAATATATGCTAGTATAGGAAGATATTTTTACCTATAATATAGAGTTTTAGTAGCCCATACTCTATTCGTCAACCAAAGCCTGATACGAGGGACAATAGGACGACTGTATAAGCAGGAAAACCGGACAAGACTTAGGTTCTTATGGAACTTAAACTACTTATAACTACTTTCATGATTATCTCCCGTACTTATACTTTGTACTACCATGAATGATGTCGCTACATATAGCCTAGTTTTGCAAGCTTATTGTTTATCGAGCTTGTTCAGGACATATGTATACTTGGGATGCCCACTAACATATTGTCTAATCAGAATCATTGTATTATGTTCTGATCAACCTTGGTGCACTTGGTTCGCTCTTCATATGATTATCCCACCGGATTGAGATATAGATTGTAGGAACGAATTGTAAAGCGCAATACTCTAGAGGGGGTGAATAGAGTAGGCAAAAATTTAGCTAATTAAAAATATTAGCAGCATGGTCACAGAATATATATCACAGATATGTAAAAAAAAATAGAGAGCAGAGAGCAAACGCAAACACAAGAATGTATACTGGTTTCTCTCTTGTGAGGACTAGTCCAGTCGGAAGAACTCTAGCTTCCAGTTGAATCCACTATGAAAAATCACCACAAGTTTTCATCTGAAGTTCTTGCAACTTCTATAACGTGAGCTTTGATCCGAAGTACTCGACCAACTTCAATTGTGAAGTGTCTTTCTTCAATCAAGCCTCTGATTACAATCACTCTAAAACTTCTAGACTGTACCATACGGGCAAATCGACTAGAGGATTGTAACTGGCTTAGGATTTGAAAATGAATAGCTCAGAACACTTTGGAAGAAGTAGTAGGCTTATAGAGAAGAGATATGAAAGTGAATTAGTGTATTGAAATGATCGAAATCCTTCTCTATTTATAGTTTTTCCAAAGGCAGAATTATGACAGAATTTCGGCAGAACTCTGTGAGAAAATCTCGGCAAGATCCGTAACTGCAGGAGGACCAAGTTCAAACCGAACTCTGGTAGAATTCTGTTGGAGTTCTGTCAGGGATTTTGCAAATTGATTTTGGGCTTTTGAAAATATCAAGCAGTTAGGAAGTAGTTTGTGCTTTTATAAGTGGGCTTGTTTTCAAAATGAAAGCGTTTTGAAAACGTTTCTTTGATAGCCTATTTGCCAGTACGAGTTTACATCGTATTCCTAGACTTAGTAAATATGAAAATTATATTGATAAAATAGGAAAGCCAAGAGCCCTTTGATGACTCATTTCTTCAGATATTTGAGCAGACCTGAAGATGCCTTTTTCTTTAACGGCGGTCGTCCAAAGATAAATAGATCTGAAAATCTGAATACCTTTTGGTGGCTTCGCCCCTGAACCCCCACGGGTGGCACTGCCCCCTCGACCCCTGTCCGTTGACCGGGCAGCAGAACCCCCGATGCGAGGCCACGGATAGGTCGTTAGGCAGTTCAGAGAAATCTTCTTGTATAACGCCGTCTTTGGCCCATTAATAATTCTCCATTGCATATGTCTTGGTTTGACAAAACTTGATCATGCTTACTGCATGTCTATATTAACATGTTAGACGAACAAAACAATATGATACAAGCTTAGCAATATGATATAGAACATTTAGGACAATCCTAAGTTTAAGTAGCAACATGATAGTGATTAACTGAATATTAGTGACGTCATTATGTTAAACTTAATTGATTAGCCTTATTAAAAAATATGATATAATCATTGGGCTAACAATCTCTCCCTTTTTTTATTATGGCAAAATCGGTTATGTTTAATATATATAATAGATGCATGTATCACTAATAAACACATAATACTATAATATTGTGTGCTAACTTAAACTTATTTCTCCTCCTTTGACATGATCAAAAAAATAAGCCCCCGTAATAAGAGATAAAACGAACACAAGCATAAGTAAAGGAAGGCAAGAACAATCATGATCAAGGATTAGGAGAACAGTGTAACGACAAGTTTAGAAAATTGCATAACTAAAGTATAAAAAACTTATCAAAACATAACATAGTTGGTTGAACTTTAACAAAGAAAACTGAAATCAAACAATACATAGTTTACCAACTAGAAATCCAAAAATGACATTCAAAACTCAATATGATGATATAAATAAAACTGTAGTTTTGAAATTAACCAATAAAGGATTTTAATAAGAAATAGATATCAATATAGCATAAATCAATCATTGGTCATAAATAATTAATGAGAAATTCACAGATCTAGTATATACCAAAAAAAATCAAGAATATAATGATACTTTTAACAATAATCACAAAAAAATTATGATTCATAATTTGCCCATACAAATTAGTGAATCAATTCCATAAAGAGTATAATCATTGAAAAAGAAATCAAAATAAATAACTAGATCCAAGCAAAATCTATACCAACATTCATGCATTTGAATTTAATTACCTTAGCATGATGTATGAATATCCATTAGATAAACATGAAGATAATAAAGATAAAATACTTGAGAAGAAGAAATTCAGTCGACTTGAATGCTCCCCCACAAAGTATGACCAGTCTAAATATAGATAATCATGAATTTTGAGATAAAATCTCAATAAGAAATGCCAAAAGTAATTTTAAACTCAAGGAATAAACAATTAAGGACGATTAAATATATTTGGCAAGATAAATTTTAGAAACTAAAAAAATAAGGGAATTAAAAATAAATAAATAATAATAATCATATATTCTCTCATCTAATACAAATCCAAATATCATGAACAACTCAACAAGATATTTTAAGTAAAAGAATATGTCCATGATGAACTAGGTATCACATATTAAGGGCATAAAAAATTTGAAATAATTAATTTGCTCCCCCTTAAAATATGTGTGTCTAGTTCCAAGGTAATATAAGCAAAAATAGATAAAATAAATAATAAAAAAAATCTAAGAAATATCCAAGATATGGATCTTTATTTTCTTGGTCAAACGCATATAATGTTCCAAAAACAAATATCATCTTTAGGCAAATAAAAAAAATATCCAATAAATAAATGCTTAAAGATGAACAAACAAAATATATCTCCAATATATATAAAAGAAATATTTCAAGACATTAAAAGATTTTGAAAACTGTCTTTAATAATAAAATTTGAGTACCGGACAGATTCAATAAATCAAAAAGATTTTTCAAAAATATGGAATTTATTACGAAAAACTGTCTTAATAAATGTTCAAATGCGTCTTTTTAGTCCTCAGACTGAAAGCTGGCGATTCGAATCACGGAAACAATTTCAATAAAAGAATCCATAAATCATAAATAAATCCATTTGAACAAATAAACATAACTAGATAAATGTCCAAAGAAAAGTGTATTCTAGATATATGGCATGTCAAGGGGCTAATTGATTTGAAATAATTAACTACTCCACCTTTACATGGTTATATCCAAAAATAATAGTATAGATAAAATTTATGAATTTCAGAGACATATTTTCAGAAGTAGAAAACTAATTCAAAAATATTAGGTCTTCTTATCAAAGTTCATTTCTTCCCTTTTAAAGCCTTAGCACGATGTCCACCAGACACTACAACAAATAGGACCAACAATAGCAGTTTTTCTATAGCGTTCAAGTGTCCCCGCTATAGAATGTTATCTACAATAGCGTTCTTTCGGCAGTGCTATATAAATATCTATCTATAGCGTTTCCTGAATGCTGTAGATTCTATATACCACTTTAAAAGTGTATCTAACACTTCATTTCCACAATTTTTTTTTACTGCCAAAAAATTGGCGTGAAAGCTCCTGCTTCTGCCAAATATTTGGCGGTCAAAGAGCAGTGCTCATACATCCGCTTTCCTCTTCCTTCTTATTTCTTTCTCTCTCTTTCCTTTTCTCTTTTCCACTTTCAAAAAAATTGGGCCTTTTCCTCTCTCCTTTTGCCCTCTTTCTTTCGAAGAGGAGGCACCCTGTCATCGCCACCTGAAAAAGGTCATCTCTCGTACTCCTTCATCTCCACCTCTCTTTTTTTCTAAAATTTTCTTGATTTATTATCTATGTTTAATAATTGGGGGTTTTGTAAGCATCATAATAGAATCAATGATATCTAGGGTTATGTTTCTTAAATTGGGCTTAGTGGAAGAATCAACATCTAGGGTTTCTATTTCTCAAATTCAATCCGTTTATTTTATGAAGCTGAATTAACAATATGTTCCAATTGGCCATCTTTAGGTTCAATTTTCTATGAATCTTCCATCACCACCTAAATGTTCAAGTGTTTTGGTTCTAAAATGTGTTCTTTTTAAAATTTACGTTTCTATGCAAAATGATGGTTTTTTTACTTTCTGAAATGCCTTTTTTTAATCTTGTGTTATGTGCATTGTGGCAAGGTTGTACACCGGAATCGTGGGACAGGTTCTCAATTCCCCCGCTTCTCAGCTAAAGGTGAGATTCTACTGACTTAACCTTGTAGAAAGCTCTGGTCCCGTAAGACATGGTGAACACGACATGGACACCATAAAAATATACCAGTTTACACCAAAATACCAATACTAAGCCATTTCATATTTTGTCCATAGAAATGAAAGGATTCACTATTTATGGAAGAAAAAAATTATATCACTTTTAATTTCTGTTGCCCTTTACCTTCATCTTCTGTCCTAATCATTTCTATGTGCAATTTAGTTGTTGAAACACTAATAATTTAAAAAGGCAACATGGTGCTTTGTTCAATTGTGTTGTTTACATCATTAAGAGATTTACTATGATTAGAAGTTTTTTTTGTGTTATTTGAACGAGTACATTGCATCATGATTTGAGATGGCAATTGTTAAGATAATTCTATGTTCAATTTTGTTTTTCAGAGCATTATGTGGTTTTCTTATGTTATTCGGTTATCTTTTGTTTTATAAATTATTAGCTATGTTGCAGGACAAGATATTGTGTTCTAGCGTATTTTGGAGGGACCGGGTTGTATCCAATACGTTTTCGACAAGACATGACCCACATTTTGGAAGTAAAAACTCTGATCTCCCGAGAGCACTAGTGCATCCTACATTATTCGAACATGCCAGATTGATTTTAATTTCACTGGAAGTATATTTATAATATATTTTTAATTAGGAGAAAATATAATGCAGTTTGTTTCTACCCGCGCTTTGGAATTTCCAATGTGTTGAGGGGAATGCTCACTAAAGTGTATAAGTTCCAAACAACAGAATCCTCTCCCCGACCTGGTTATAAACCTTCTCGGAAGAACTTCATTTTCGCGGAGCTGCAAGCTGCCACCAATAACTTTAGCTCGGGTATGTATGTAGGAACTTTTCTATTTGTGTTTCAATGCGGATTTGGCAAGAGCATATTCTTATGTTGTGATTCTAGATATTATGTTACAATATGGTTTCAATTTAAGAATTATACATGTATGGTTATTCATAGAGTTGTCTTGAAACTTCATACTTCAGATATTACAACTCAAGGAAAAGTAAATTGTTTCTCTTTTGAAGCTTTCGTCTCATTTTCCCCTTGCTTCAAAGTATGTTTATTCCCCTCTACTTCTTTGTTATTGTTCTTTGAATTTTGTTGGTATTGGCATTCACATTATGCTTCAGTTTCATTTGCTATGCTTTGTACTATTTTTTCAGTTTCATTTGCTTTGTACTACTTTTTCTAACAATTATTTGACTGTGTTGTACAACTGTCATTTTGTTCTGCAGTCGGTGTGATAGGATTACTGGTGCAAGTATTTTATCTCTTCTTAGTCATTATCATTATTGGTGATTTTGAGATGCGGGTATGCATATTTATTCTTTTTGAAATTTCTAGATATTCTGTCAAGATTGAAGCCCATGTGGAAGTTTGAACACATAGCGCAAGCAGGTGCAGCCACAATATCTAGATATTCATTACTTCCAAAAAGTTTGAGTTTAAGAAGTTACTAGATGAGTGGGACTTGGGTTCTCTTTATAGACTAGTATTAAGGAACACTGTCTAGATTTATGTGGCTTATATACTTGTGGTATATAGTAATTACAGTTTGACTTAATCCTTCTTCAGTCTATCCTGCAATATCAAACCAGCGCTTCTTAATTTTCACGAAATTGGCTAATGGTGCTACCATACTTGACTTGCATCTCTCTCACTCTCTCTGCTTGCTTTTTAAGTTGCATTTTTCTCCTTTCAATCTACTATCTTAACCTTATGTTGGTTGTATGTTACCTTACTACTGCAACTACCTGAGTAATAGTAATGCACATGGCATATTAGATCCGTTAAGTAATTTTAAGTTGATTGTATCCATTTATTTCCAAAGTTCGGACATTCTATAGTACTCATGTATCTTGTGAATCTATATTAGTCTTCCAACAACTTTTATATATAATTTGGGTGTTTGGAGAACATGGCAGGTGATGGAGGAATAATTGCATGTGGATGGCTTTATATAGTACCAAATTAAGTATTACATCTTGTTCATCAATATTATTAATTCTAATCATTTGGCAGTTGAGAATCTTTAACTTCTTACTTTTTTCGAGTTTGAACTTCAAAGATAACAATCATATTGATCTTTGACTATTCAGCATCTTTAAGTTATTCATTCTAATCGTTTGGCAGTTGAGCATCTTCAACTTCTTATCTTTTTCAGTTTGTACTTCCTTCTGCATGCCATCCAGATGTGAATTTATTTTCCCATCATGATCTATAAACATTTACTGACATGATTCTTAAGTACATAGTAGTGAACTGAAATATTGTTGCAAAAATCTATATAGAAACAACAAAATCTATTGTAATGTATGTGGCATTTGTGTAGGCAAATGTCAAATTATCAAAAGAAAAATTGGTTCAGTAAATGAAGAAACTGAAGTAAGAGAATCCTACTAAATAGTTATGTAAGTACATAATAGAAACAAAGTTGGCAAACCAATATGGAAGAGAATTTAATCTCCTGATTCAAATAGTGATCAAAGATGGAGCTGTAATATGTTGTGAATTCAGTGACCAAAAGTTTAACTAGTAGAAACTGAAGTTACACTATTGTTTGAAGTTACAAACCTAAGCTCTGTCACACCGAAGGACATCAGAAAACCAGAAAAGAAGACCCTGTTTGTCTCCCTTAATTTATTGCCAAACATTTGATTGCCTAGATATATTTTTTTTCCTTCTAAATATTAACTATACTTCGAATATTTTTAGATACATGATCTTGTGTAGGTCTTAATAGTTGAGATTGTATTTAGTGGCTATTTAATCAGTTTATCAGGATACATGATCTAGTGTGAACTTATTTTTTATATAATAGTGTATTTTTTCCCCAATTTTGTGTAGGTTTGCGGGTAAATTTTTTATGGTTGTGGATAGCTAGAAGGAAAGAGGCGATCGAGCTACATTTTGGCCTACAGATATTTCGTAAATGGAATGGTTTATTTTGGACTACTAGGCGTACAACTACTTTTTGTACATCTTGAATGTTTTAATGACAACTACTTTTTGTACATCTTGAATGTTTTTAATGAAAAATATTCATATTTTGGCAAACCTTTTCTATATCTTGATTGACCGAAATGGAAGTAGCGATTGAAATTTTTGAAATAAAAATTGTGATTTAGCATGAATTTCTATGGTTGTATGTGATACAGAACAGGTTATTCAGATATAAAATTGTGTAGCAGATTTATAGCACTCAAAATGTCTAAATGTAATGGCATTTTCAAAACTGTTGGCCGCTATCACGATAGCATATGACGAATGCTATAATAAATCAAACCATCTACAACATTCATGAACGCTATCATTTATCAACAACATCACTATAATCCATCTATAGCATTCACGAACGCTATAAAGCATCCACAACATTCACAAACGCTATAAACCATCCACAACATCCACGAACGTTATAATCCATCTACAGCATTCAAGAACGCTATAATGTTATAGAATTTACATGCGTTCACATACTATAGCGTGGGCAATTATAGCAGACAGAATACGCAATAGAAGGCTTTCTATAGCGTTCTGCGCATGCTATTGTAGCCTATATTTGTTGTAGTGTGACACCGTAAGGTTAAAGAAAAGAAACGATTTTGAGAGAGAGAGACATTAAATATGTATGACTTCTCTCCTGTAAAGAGTTACTGTTGTATACAGTAAGTAACTTGAATAAGAAGATAATAATATAAAGCTTAAAATTATTGAATATTACACAAGTTAAAGACGAAATCACAAGACCATAATATTCAATGAGTAGTCACAATATCAAATCAAGTTTAAATATAGAATAGAGTGACAGAAAAATAAAAATATCAAAAGATGACAAACATTAACCTATGAAGATCAATATATGTTATCTTTTGTAAAATTAAATCATTAAATAATATTATCCATCAAATCTAAAATTTAAAATCCATCAGATAACAATTGCAACTAGATCTCAATAAATCTTTAGTTTATAAAGTGTTGATCAATCTTGGGTTAGCTGTAGGGGTACTGTCCCAGCTAACGGAGGTTCACCGGAGAACACTTAAGTACCGCTTCGCTTTAGCCGTAGCCGTGGTGACAAACAGAACCTTTGTAGGATTATACCCAAAACAAATCTCTTCTTTAATAACTGAGGATTTAAGAAGAATTAGTGCAATATGAAATAAATTATATTCTATGGGCTTAAAAAAATCTTAGAACAATGTAGCATACAACATAAGATGTATCAATTACATTTATCCATATGTTTGTAAAATCGTTGGGTAACAATAAAATCTAAAACATTTGTAAATCAAAATGTCAGACCTATATACGTTGATGTATTTTGGAACCTATGGGACTGGGTTCAGTACCTTGGATCTAGAACTAGATGATAGTTACAAGTAGACCTTAATAAATCTTAAGTCTATAAAGTATTGATCTCTTCGAGTTAGCTGTAGGGACCGATTCCCAGCTAGCGGTAGTCTGAAGACTAGTACACCGTGTCGCTTCAGGTTATTTACACATGTATGACAGAAGGACCCTTTCGGCTTGTTCCCAAAATGATTTCTACTCTTAAGAACTTAGATTCAAAGGAATATATGCAGTATCATCGAACAACATCGAAATCCAGAATATCTGAAAGTAAAATAAGTAAATACCCAAAGAATGGTTTATCAAGATCAAGAAAAAATAATTTAAATAAGAGTCATGTATCCAAAATGTCAACCAAAAAGCCAAGAAAAACATAATTAAAAGAGGCTTTGAGGAAGAAGCTAATAAGAGAAGAACATAAATTTGTTCAAAGTAATCAATAGCTAAAGTATGAGATAAGCACAAGTTTGAAACTACTTTTTAAAATAATATAGAACTTGAACTTAACTCATATATCCCCATAAAGATATTTATACAAAAATATAAGAAACATATGAGCAATATATTAATGAAAATGAATTATGTATCCTTAATAAGCATAAAAAAATATCACAAGATAAAAAACATGCATAAATATGCTTTGTCAGACAAAGATGTAATTCATTCATAAGAAGTTAATCACAATAAAATTTGAAAATCAATAGTGAATATATTATCCAAGCACAGGGTTAACATAAAAGTATATATATATATATATATATATATATATATATATATATATATATATATATATATATATATATATATAAATAGAAGACTTGTGCTAAACATACATACTTACAAAATACCGATCAAAGTAAATATGACATGTTAAAGACAAATCGGTAAGAAGTGGCCATTAAAAAATATTAAAGACGAAGAGTCAAAACATATTCACCAAAACAAAATTAAGCTCCTATGCATGCTTCAAGAATAAAGATTAAGATTAAATATCATACATAGACAAATGTGTCACACTAATAGAAAATAAAATACTATAGTGTGAACTAATCATTTAAGGTAAACAACTAGTCAAGCTGGATTATGTCTCACATTGATTCAAACAATAAACAATTTAAAAGATATCAATGAAAGCTAATAGCATGACATCAGTAAAAACATGCTAGATATTAAAATCTACTTATGAAGCATGTTACCGAAGTGGTTCTAGTGACCACACTTCTGTTGGTGCAATTGCATGGAAGATGACCTTTGTTGCTTTGCAATCACCAACATGTTCCATGGTTCTATTTGATATGAGAAGCTTCACCTGCAATATTAGGTGAAGACTTTGGTATCCAATACTTGGATCGAAATTTGTTATCTTTGGGAACCCATTTGTACAAGTTCATATCAACAAGTTTTCTAATCTGACAATGATTAGAAACATGTCCATTCATACCACAATAATGACAGAAAGAATTAACATTAATACTATATGCAGCAATATGAGAACGTAAAGTAGTGTGATATGATGTGTGTGGATACTTGTAATAGAAAGCATGGTTATGTGAAGCTTTAGCTTTGCTTGGTTCCATTCTAGATGATCTGTCGTGTGTGACTTTGTGATGTGCTAAGTGTCTCGTGCTAGACTGAGTCGTAGGTTGTACTACCTACTTTTCTAGTCTAATCTCTAACTTTTTAGAGTTAACACAGATCTCATCATATTTAGCAGAAAGAGCATCAATTCTACATGAAGCAATAGAATACTTCTTCTTTTCTGATTCTAATTCCTCCTTAAGTTTAGCATTTTCTTGAGTGCTTTTTTCAATGGAATCAAGTGCCTCATGCAATCTAAACTTCAGTGTAGAAATCTCAGTAGAATTAGCAAAAGGAGAACTATTTCTAACATTATTCAATTAGCAAGTAAGCTTTTCATTCTCACGCTTATAGGATTGAATATCCTTTCTAGCTTGCTTATACTTACCTAATACTTTCTTGTGTTCAATCAATAGATCACTAAAAGCATCAGATAACTCATCATAAGAGAATTTATTATCTTCTAGAACAGAGTTGTCTTGTACCTCGTTGGATAATGCCATTGAGCATATATTTGTATCTTGACGAGGTCTCTCTTCTTCTTCGGAATCGCTTGCTTCGCTTTTACACTATATGCTCGTGCTAGTGTACTTGTGAAACGATGATCTTCCTTCATTTGATTGTTTATAGTGACTGTCCTTTCTAGCAGTTGTATAATCTTCTTGGATGTGGCCTATCTTCTTACAGTTGTCGCATACAAGTTCTTCTTCATATAAGGGATTATGTTGTACCTTAAATCCCAATTCCATCATGCACATATTTATATCATTATGAAGACTATCCTTCTTTCTGGAGTTGCCAGCTTTTCTTTCATACCTACACTCATAAATAGCTTCAGGAACTTTCCAAATTTTATGAGATGTTGTGCAAGTATTAATAAGATTGAATACATTTATGTCTACAGCACAATAAAATATATGAATTGCTTTTGCATCAAGGCTAGCTAATTTCTTCTTTTCCTCCGCGTAACTATAATAAGGCTTGTTGATTATAGAGGATGTGAGAATAGAAGTGATAGTAGGCTTTTTGCAGCCATTGACAACAATTGACCATAAGTCAAAATCTAGAGACTTCAGGTAGAAGCTCATTTGTGTCTTCCAATAACTATAGTTTGTTCCATCAAACAGTGGGAGTCTATTTGTGGATTGCTCTTCAGTTGTGAAGTACATACTTGCCATATGTGATACTATGATCTACGTAACAGTAGTTATATAATAAGAATATTACCTTGCTTTACCTATATAACCCGCTCTGATAATAAGGATCTGCTCCAAGGATGTTAAGCTAAATAATAGAGTCCTTGCTAGGATACCAATTGAAGGAGCAATTGGTATAAGCAATAATATCTCTAGAAGGAGCACCTGAACTGATACCAATTGTAGTAACAATTGGTATGATAGCAATACCTATATAAAGAGAACCCGCTCTGATAGCAATTGTAGGAGCAATTGGTATGAGCAGCAATATCTATATAACAAGCACCCGCTCTGAGACCAATTGTAGGAACGAATTGTAAATCGCAATACTATAGAGGGGGTTGAATAGAGTAGGCAATAAAATTTAGCTAATTAAAAATGTTAGCAGCAAGATCACAGAAAATATATCACATATATGTAAATAAAAAATAGAGAGCAAAGATTAAATGCAAACACAAGGATATTATATTAGTTTTCCTCTTGTGAGGACTAGTCTAGTCGAAAGAACTCTAGCATCCAGTTGAATCCACTATGGAAAATCACCACAAGTTTTCATCCGAAGTTCTTGCAACTTCTACAACGCGAGCTTTGATCCAAAGTACTCGACGAACTTCAATTGTGAAGTGTCTTTCTTCAATCAAGCCTCTGATTACAATCACTCTGAAACTTCTAGACCGTACCGCACTGGCAAATCGACTAGAGGATTGTAACTGGCTTGGGATTTGAAAATGAATAGCTCAAAATACTTTGAAGAAGCAGTAGGCTTATAGAGAAGAGATATGAAAGTGAATTGGTGTGTTGAAATGATCAAAATTCTTCTCTATTTATAGTTTTTCCAAAGGCAGAATTCTGACAGAATTTGGGCAGAACTCTATGAGAAAATTTCGGCAAGATCCGTAACTGCAGGAGGACCAAGTTTAAAATCCAACGTCCACTAACCGAACTCTGGCCGAATTCTGGCCGAACTCTGGCCGAATTCTGTTGGAGTTCTGTCAGGATTTTTACAAATTGGTTTTGGCCTTTTTGAAAAGATCAAACAGTTAGGAAGTAGTTTGGACTTTTATAAGTGGGCTTGTTTTCAAAATGAAAGGGTATTTTGAAAACGTTTCTTGGATAGCCTATTTGCTAGTACGATATAGTTTACATCGTATTCCTAGACTCAGTAAATATGAAAATTATATTGATAAAATAGAAAAGCCAAGAGCCCTTTGATGATGCCATTCTTCAGATATTTGAGCAGACCTGAAGATGTATTTTTCCTTGACGGCGGTCGTCCAAAGATAAACAGATCTGGAAATCTGAATACCTTTCGGTGGCTTCGTCCCTGAACCCCCACGGGTGGTGCTTCTCCCTCGACCCCTGTCCGTTAACCGGGCAGCTGAACCCCCGATACGAGGCCCCGGATAGGTCGTTAGGCGGTTCAGAGAAATCTTCTTATATAACGTCGTCTTTGGCGCATAAATAATTCTCCAGTGCATATGTCCTGGTTTGACAAAACTTGATCATGCTTACTGCATGTCTATAAGAACATGTTAGACGAACAAAACAATAAGATACAAGCATAGCAATATGATATAGAACATTTAGGACTGCTAAGTTTAAGTAGCAACATGATAGTAATTACATGAATATTAGTGACGTCATTATCATAAACTTAATTGATTAGACATATTCAAAAACATGATATAATCATTGGCCTAACATAGATGTCTTTAGGACCCTATCCTCACTACCTTGACAACTCTCTCTAAATTACTTAATCACCCTTGGAAACCCGTATTCGCATTTGACTCCCTCTCCCTTGAACTCCTTATTGTTTTTCGTCGTTACTTACTGCAGAAAACAAATACTCGTGTTTGAAGGAAGATAGATACAAAATATTTCCCTTGGATCACCATACGACCTATGGCCATAAAAATCTATATATACACAAGTGTAGCAACCACCAGCCAAGCTGTAATGCCCCGCTCCGCACGAGGCATTTGGTTGGCTTATTGGATGGGATCAGAATATTGGATCGTGACTTAAGTTGGGAATCAGGAGAATTGAGACTGATGCAGTCTCTCTTAGCTGGCTAGATGGAATGGGTATTGGAACGTGGCTTGCTGGTGGACCTATGCATGGTAGAATTGTGTGTGATCGGAACAGGAAGACCCTTTTATGCAAGTGAGTGGAACTGTCCTTCCTCCTCCTTATTCCTTCATGCTTAATAAATAAAATATTGAAATGCTATGAACTGCCCCTAAATGTCCCATATGTTAGTTGCTGAATAATAGAGATGCTTATGCTGAGAATTATTGAAATGTACAATATATTGAACTGCTAATGTGATTCGATGCCTGAGATTGAATTGATAACCTTGTTCCTTATGTTTAATGCTGCTGAAACGACAAAACACTTGAATAATGAGATGCCTTATGAATAATAGAATAAGAAATGAACTGGCTGTGCTATCGACCCAATGAACTGAATAAAACACTAGAACCATGTACTCTCTGTATATCTGTTGCAAGAATGTGAAATGTTGCCTATCCCTTATAAGAAATAAATGAATGAATAAATGTCCCTATGAAATGAATGAATGTTATATCCCTCTTAGGAAAGGAATGATATGAGATACGTTGCAATGAAGCAATGAATGAAAATAGATAAAGCTGGGATCGTTGAGATCACCCAATGAAATGATGGTAATGATGAAATGAATAAGTCATTGTATATGACTAATGATGCACTGTTGCCTTTACTTTCTTTAATATATTTTACCATGCGATTTTGTTCACAATCGAGTCGGACACGCATTTGTATGGTCATGGACAACTTGTATACAAGGTTTGAGTAATAATTTCCTCGAACGGTTCCTAGGGCCCAGGGGACCGATTCGGCCTAGGAGGAAATAATAATGAGTGCTATGGGAGCACGGATAAGGCGGGGTGGCATAGAGGCTCGTCACCTACTATGCTGACCGTATTATCTTAAAATGAAATGAAATGAAAAGAGTCCATATGGTTTAACAACACCAATGACCATGTAGTCGGGATGCATGCTAATGAATATTTTGTGCAGGCAGAGTAAGTATAACGGATAACCTGTATTTGATACAGGTACGAGAAGTCGGCTATCGGTAAGAAATCACATAATTATGATATTTTATAAGTTAGTTTAACTTGCCTGCTTAACATATTCCATTCAAGTATGCTAGAAAGATGCCTTACTTTAAATAGTGCTCAAACATAACATCTATGCTAAGTGATGCTTAAAGTGAGAATTGTCATAACATGTTTAAGATGTTAATGTTAACGATGCCTCAATGACGTCTTTGTATGATAACACCAAGAATGCTAAAATAATATGTCCATATGAATGCTACTAAGAATATGTTTACATGCTTCACCATGATTATTGCCCATAAACTGTAAACTGATGCTAGACCCCAAGTAGAAAGATCATTGTATTAATTGCTTGCTAAAATTGACCAGTTAGTGTTGGTTTAGGCGAGTGGGTTAGATTCTGCTCGCCAGTACATAGATGATGTGCTGACCCACGTTTTGTGGGCAGGTGCTCGTGCTTGGGATATTCTACACACGAAGATTGGCTTGATTGGTCCTGCGGCATCGAAGATTTATTGGGCATACAGAAGCTCTCCTTGCACAAGATGAAGTCTTCTGTTTATAAAGGGCATAATGTATGGAACATTGTAATCAGTTTTACCAGTGAGATTGTAAGCCAAGTCGGTATATTGAGTTGTAATCTAATGTATCCAAGTATCAAATGTAAGCTTTGTAGCATTGTTCAGTTGGCTTCCAATGTAAAGTGAGATGTGTTGTAAGCATTGTACTTCAATACAAGTCTTGTACTCTTCTTCAATCATCAATAAAGAGAATAAAGTTCTATATATATCTCTGTGTGACTTCAAGATATCATTTTATCTCCGCTGTCATAAAGAAGTGATGTACCTCTATTCAATGAGAAAGATTGTCCTCACTAACTTCAATTTGTCTGCTTCTGCCGCTGCAATGTATTCCAATTTGAAGAATTATCACCTATGTACCATCTTTGCCTTGTACAAGTGCAATACCAAACTTGTACGGCATCACGTCCAAGCGAGGACGATCGATTCCAAGAGATAAAATATGTCGATAAATGACTCTACGAATCGGGACGTGACAAATTGGTATCCGAGCAAGGCTTTACGTCCTTGGTCTCTTCTTTGATTTATTCCAAATCAAAGTTGCATCGATGATTAACCAAAGTTGCTTCCGCGATCACTCAACGTTGCTTTCGCGATTAAATCAAAGATTGCTTCCGCGATTATGCTATTGTTGTTCGGTAATCATCCTTATGTTATCTGTGCTTGAAAGTTCGTTGACCCTCTTGGCTGCTCACTGGATGTTCCATACAATAAGTCTATATACATTGTGATGCCCCTAAATGAATGATTGTTGTTGGTTTGGACACAAATAACCCAACAATGACTTGATGCCATAGTATACTATATTGTGAATGCTGTTTGGAATATGGGAATAAAGAAAATGGCTATGTATGCTGCAACAAGTTGAGAATTGCATGTGATGTTGGAAAAGAATTGGGAATGAAATAATTGATGAATGAGTTCAACAGAATTGATGAATTGACTCATGTGTGCTGGCTACCGCTTTCTAGACCCTAAGAATGTTGGTTTATGATATTGAGATCCCGAGAGGTTGGTTAAGTATTATGATCATTATAGATCATGAATGTTCGTAACAGATTGAGTTGGTATTGTTTAAGGATGGCTTCGTTTCTGAGTGGTATATTGCCTCTACCACCTCAGAACGAGATATATGTTGACCCTTTCCATAGAATAACGATGAGACTATCTGTGAGTACTGGGTAGTGCCGAGACTTAGCTGGGAGTCATATATTATGGTTAGATGACTCGAGTGTCCCTTGACGGTGATGTTATATTGAGTAGCGAGATTGGCAGAAATTGTAGCCGGTGGCTTGGTTAGAAATTATTTAGTCGAGTGATGACTCAGACTAGTAAGCTGTTAGTATGCTATGGGTAAATAGATTTGGCTAGAGAATGTTGTGGCTTAGAACATCTGAATGTTGACTTCGATTGGTTGGATGTAAATCAAATGTGGCTAATACAAAGTTGGTTGCATAGCTGAAAGTTTTGGAAATATTGTCGGTGAATCAAAGGAATATTAGAGATCTATGCTTTGACCCTAAAGTGTAATAAATGTTAATCCATCTTGATCACCAAAGGATAGTCGTTGCCTATGTGCATGTATGCTGAGGAATTTAATGGGATTAGAAAAATAACAAGTAGCCACTTTGACTATTGTGTTGCCTAGAGGATGGTTAAGTGATACATAAATTGTTGGATTGAATGGATGAACTATTTGACCATTGCTGCATGAGATTTAAGAATGCCCGTAAGATAGTTTGATGATTGAGAAACGAATAGGATTGAGAAATTTCAAACGTGTTGGATAATGTCGGTATAGGTGATTGTTGGTTGGGATATAGATTGTTGGCTTATGACTTAGTGGTATGACTTCGTCATACAGACCGAATAGTATGATTCTATAGTCCTATTGAGACTAACAGAATCGATGACCTTTGAATAGTTAGCCTTGGCTTATGGGTTCGTGTGAGTATAAAGGAATTGGAATAAAAATTGAATCATTGGGAATTTACTTGATGAATTATTAGAACGATGAGAATCGTATGTCGGATTGGGAATTGACCGTAATGTTGATAGATCGATCTTAGTCGATCGTTGGGTAAGTCTAGAGTGAGCCTCTGTGGGAATTATTTCCTTGAGGAAGACACTAGATAGATAGACTTGACCCTAAAAACCGTGGCCTGCATGACCAATTGTTGGCATAACCGACAATGGCGAATAGTTATTCAGACTGAGTTAAAACCCAGAAGTTTGGGTAGAGTTCCTTAGAACTGTTGGTTGCTTGTTGGCCTTAAGAATAAGAAACTAGTATAACCCTAGTAGCCGTCCACTCTAGGGAAGTCACCTGAATGATTAAGTTTAGCTGTCAGTGTAGCTAACCTTAGAGATTGACTGAATAATTGGTGACCATTGGAGACCCATAGGATGACCTTGTGGCATTGAATGAGAGACGGTGATAATGAGTATTGACCTAAAGGAATGTATGCTTCAACTTGTGCCTTAAGAGATGTTTGACCCTTGAGTATTATATGTCGGCCATAAGTGGGAATTACAATCGTAAAGTAAGACTTGAGTGTACCTATAGTCGGATAGCTAAGTTAACCCTGACTGTTGCATAGAATTATACCCTGACTCGGGAAATCAATAGTGGATGACGTCGGATTGTATCTTTTTGAAAAAGATGAATTGCCTCGGTGAGAAATATTGTTGGATTTGGGAAAGAATGTGATTGCATGTTGTGAACCCTTGATATGTTTGGCTCTAAGTTAGACACTTGATCGAATGTTAGAAATGTTAAGCTTGGGTAGAGAGCTGAACCAAGTTGTTCCTGATATTAAGTATTGTGGCCTGGAAGATAGTGATTGTGGCAAGGTGAATAAAGCAATAAGTCAAATGAAAGGATGCTAAGTCGGATTTAGAAAAGAGAGTTATATTGTGGCTGATCGAATCGTACTAACATGGAAGTTGGCTGAAATGCATATGTTTTGGGGACGCTTAAAATATGTGTATGGATCCAGCCGAAGTGATAGGTTGCGACTGAGATAACATTATGGGAAGAATTTATCGCACTAGCGCGGACTTTGGCTGAAATACATATATTTTGGGGACGCCTAAAATATGTGTATGGATCCAAACGAAGTGATATGTTGCGACCGAAATAGAAATGAAAGGAAAATGTTGGCGAATCAATAAGAAGTTACAAGTAATTGAAAAAGAGATAGACAGATCGAATCGTTGATGGATTTAAATGGTAAAGTTGGATAGCTATTTTAAGATGACCGAGTGTGTTGAAATGAATATTGAATTGAAGCTGAATGAATAACTCGTTGTGACTAAGTGAATCTAGTAGAAGAGTTGTTTCCTTAAGTTTCGAGGACGAAACTTTTTCTGAGTGGTATATTATGTAATGCCCCATTCCGTACGAGGCATTTGGTTGGCTTATTGGATGGGATCAGAATATTGGACCGTGACTTAAGTTAAGAATCAGAAGAATTGAGACTGATGCAGTCTCTCTTAGCTGGCTAGACGGAATGGGTATTGGAACGTGGCTCGCTGGTGGAGCTACGCATGGTAGAATTGTGTGTGATCGGAACAGGAAGACCCTTTTATGCAAGTGAGTGGAACTGTCCTTCCTCCTCCTTACTCCTTCATGCTTAATAAATAAAGTATTGAAATGCTATGAATTGCCCCTAAATGTCCCATATGTTAGTTGCTGAATAATAGAGATGCTTATGCTGAGAATTATTGAAATGTATAACATATTGAACTGTTAATGTGATTCAATGCCTGAGATTGAATTGATAACCTCGTTCCTTATGTTTAATGCTGCTGAAACGATAAAACACTTGAATAATGAGATGCCTTGTGAATGATAGAATAAGAAATGAACTGGCTGTGCTATCAACCCAATGAACTGAATGAAACACTAGAACTATGTACTCTCTGTATATCTGTTACAAGAATGTGAAATGTTGCATGTCTCTTATAAGAAATGAATGAATGAATAAATATCCCTATGAAATGAATGAATGTTATGTCCCTCTTAGGAAAGGAATGATATGAGATACGTTGCAATGAAGCAATGAATGAGAATAGATAAAGCTGGGATCGTTGAGATCACAAAATAAAATGATAGTAATGATGAAATGAATAAGTCATTGTATATGACTAATGATGCACTGTTGCCTTTACTTTCTTTAATATATTTTACCATGCGATTTTGTTCACAATCGAGTCGAACATGCATTCGCATGGTCATGGACAACTTGTATTCAAGGTTTGAGTAATAATTTCCTCGAACGGTTCCTAGGGCCCTGGGGACCGATTCGGCCTAGGAGGAAATAATGATGAGTGCTATGGGAGCACGGATAAGACGGGGTGGCATAGAGGCTCGCCACCTACTATGTTGACCGCATTATCTTAAAATAAAATAAAATGAAAAGAGTCCATATGGTTTAACAACACTAGTGACCATGTAGTCGGGATGCATGCTAATGAACGTTTTGTGCAGGCAGAGTAAGTATATCGAATAACCTGTATTTGATGCAGGTAGGAGAAGTCGGCTATCGGTAAGAAATCACATAATTGTGATATTGTATAAGTTGGTTTAACTTGCCTGCTTAACATGTTCCATTCAAGTATGCTAGAAAGATGCCTTACTTTAAATAGTGCTCAAACATAACATCTATGCTAAGTGATGCTTAAAGTGAGAATTGTCATAACATGTTTAAGATGTTAATATTAACGATGCCTCAAGGACGCCTTTGCATGATAACACCAAGAATGCTAAAATGATATGTCCACATGAATGCTACTAAGAATATGTTTACAAGCTTCACCATGATTATTGCCCATGAACTGTAAACTGATGCTAGACCCCAAGTAGAAAGATCATTGTATTAATTGCTTGCTAAAATTGACCAGTTAGTGTTGGTTTAGGCGAGTAGGTTGGATTCTGCTCGCCAGTACATAGATGATGTGCTGACCCACGTTTTGTGGACAGGTGCTCGTGCTTAGGATATTCTACACACGAAGATTGGCTTGATTGGTCCCGCGGCATCGAAGATTTATTGGGCATACAGAAGCTCTCCTTGCACAAGATGAAGTCTTATGTTTATAAAGGGCATAATGTATGGAATATTGTAGTCAGTTGTACCAGTGAGATTGTAAGCCAAGTCGGTATATTGAGTTATAATCTAATGTATCCAAGTATCAAATGTAAGCTTTGTAGCATTGTTCAGTTGGCTTCCAATGTAAAGTGAGATGTGTTGTAAGCATTGTACTTCAATACAAGTCTTGTACTCTTCTTCAATCATCAATAAAGAGAATAAAGTTCTACATATATCTCTGTGTGACTTCAAGTTATCCTTTTATCTTCGCTGCCATAAAGAAGTGATGTACCTCTATTCAATGAGAAAGATTGTCCTCACTAACTTCAATTTGTCTGCTTCTACCGCTACAATGTGTTCATATTTGAAGAATTATCACCTATGTACCATCTTTGCCTTGTACAAGTGCAATACCAGACTTGTACGACATCACGCCCAAGCGAGGACGATCGATTCCAAGAGATAAAATATGTCGATAAATGACTCTACGAATCGGGGCGTGACACAAGCCATATGACTACAACCTGGTCTTGAGTTACTTGTCCTCACCTCGATCCTAAAACGATTATCGTGACCTTCTAGTCATTTGAATTTGAGAATGATTAGGAACTTATCCTTGGTCAACGCACCAACCTAGGAGACCATATATTCTCAAGGAACTATGTGTCTCTAATTATTCTTCATGATTCCTGCTTTAACTTGCAACCCTTAGGTCTTAACCCAACCCTTACTCGAACAAGCCAACAGTTTAGACATGAGAGGAATAGACAAAGACAAGGACAAGCATTTACCATGACTATGATAGACACCCATCCCAAAATTAGGGATCTAACTAGGTTATTCTAGGTATATATATATATATATTTTAAAAAAAAGAGTGACTTAGCATTAGAACAACACCTTCACCAGCTTAGCCAATATTTGTAGCGTAACACTCCATCATATTGATTTACTATATATCAACAAGCAATGCATGAGCAGCACGTTCAATAATATTAGAAACCCTATGACTATAGACTGTCCGGCTGAACACAAATAGAAGTTTATGACTTAGTCGTTAGAGGTCATTCATATGACGTGCAGTAGAGTTTGTTACCCCATCATCGATAACTCTCGTATAATATGGAAGAATGGATCATTCTATTTTGTCGACTCGTGTATCGTTATAAGCAATCATTTCCATTTATTAGAAATTGGTGTGCGATCCTTGTATTTGATTCATATCTACCGTATCACCCTTCTATTATGTCATGTAGTATTCTTCTATAATCAAAAAATTGATGTATGATATCATGACTAGAATCATTCTAACTTTACTAAACCATAGAACCGTGTCTTAGTTAACTTCTAGAAAGGAATTTTTGAAGAATATATATTGCAAAGCCCCTCTGCATTCTAAGATTTACTGGGATTATCGATTGATTAGGATAAGTTCATCCCCACAAGGATGATAAATTAGTGCCTCATGAACTCCCACTTTCTATTTAGATCATTTGGTGCCCCCAACCGTGACATTGATATTCGGAGCATGAGACCGGCTGTTTCATTCAAACAAATTTCATATACAAGATCTAGATGAGCCCACCTTCATTTAGGCATATCATGTCCCACTCAAACATGTCCCCTTGTTTGATCTATTTTAGGATATGACTTTTATGTCAAAAAGGCTAACTATAACCCTTACCGTAATACCGATGTACTTTTGACTTCAATTAGATATCCAACCTCGACTCAATTCTATTGACCCAATATATGTTTGTGATCTACTCGGAGCCCACTATGCACATGCCACTAGTGTGCCACTAAATTGAGGCCCCATGTGCTACTTAAACTTAAAAGTCACAGCAGGCACATTTTTGGCTTAAAGAAACTAGTTAAACAACCCAAGTAGCAAATAGCTCAACCACTTGAGTTGGAACCTATTTTATGTTACCTTAACCCAATATGAATGATTCAAACAAATTTTTGGCATCATGTCTAGCCAATATAGATTAAAAAGCAAGATTCATTCAATCAAGGATTGATGTCCAACTAGGAAACCCATTAAGACCTAGTTAGTCCTATTAATGCATATAGCCATATTTAGAACCTAAAACCAAATTTTAAGAAATAGGTCCCAACACCATTTATGTAGTCTCTATCTCTTGGTACACAATTCCCCCTTCCATAAGTCCCTTCATCGTATTTCTTTGTAACCTATGTTATACTATGAATGGAATCTCGATTTACCAACTTATGCTTGACCAAGACCACTCCTATTGCCTTGAGGAAACATAGCCAATATATAGTAAATGTTAAATAAATAATACCTAGGCTTTCTATAGAGTCCGTGACGATGATCAGAAGTACCATATGTTCTCATATACCTACTTGAAAATTTCTATTTTAGAAGTCCTATTACTTGCTTTCTACGTTTAACTAATTCATGTAGGATGGATAAAACCTTGAACTTAGTATACACTATCTCTTACAATAGAATTCCATTCGTAACCATGCCTACGTCTGCTTGGGAGTTGCGACACAATCTTCGTATTGTATTTTATCCCCTTTTTGCTCGTGCGTTAGATAACTGCGGTAAAAGATAGCAACCTTGAATTTTCAAAATTTTCTTCCACCACAGCATCGTGTCTTAGTTTTAGTCAAGAAGGAAATTATAAAATGTAAAGGCCAGCCTCTCGAAGAATTAGCAAGCAATTGGAAATGATTGGTTCCTATTTAGACAAAAAAAATCATCAATGGTTCATAACATCCACTCCTATCCGTATCAATTGATATCCCCTACCGTGACTTTCATAAGTGGAGCACAGCATAAGCTTTTTCCTCCTAACAAATTTTACCATCGAACTAGACCAGTCTAGCTACACACATGACGTGCATGTCTCACACGAACATACCTTCGTTTGCTCTATTTCGACTACATAGAGGACGCATTCTACCTTAGAACAAACCATACAGGCCCATTTTCATTCCATTTGGATTTAACCATATAATATCGACTCATTCCCATAAACAAATTGAATACTCATGATCCATGCAAGACGCATGACATCTATGACATACATATTCCACCCAAGAAAGTTCATGCCTCCTACACGAATCCAAACACCAATCTCGCACACACTAGTCATTATTGCTTAAGGATTTTGAACACTTACCTAATCATCTGCTATAGCAAAGTTCCTGTACTTGTTATAGAATCTCAACTCCTAGCCCGTGAATTCTTCTTTTCCTAGGCCCTCAACTTCATTTCTTAGTTACCGTGTTAGAAGAAGAGTGAAACCCCTCAACCCGGCACGTTTTAGTGATGTTCGAACAAGATATTCCTACCATCTTATTGAGAGCACGGCTGATAGGAACGATGATAGATGGTAACGATCCTTTTATAAAGTTATTGACCAAGAACGCCATGACAATATCTAGCCTCACTTAGAAACCGAGACTACAGGCAAAAATGTCCTGTATTCTTGTGCCTCTCCTTAAAAATTGTCTTTCGCAAAAGTTTTGTAACAACGATTCTCATGATTAGCCAATTTCTGTAAGTTGGGTAGGGCCTTGAACTAAGAGCACGTTACCTTGTAAGATGTAGAGCCAATGTGGATTCCTTTTAATAACCACCCCATCTCATTTTGAAAACCGTGTTATGATTTGACGTATTTACTCTCCCTTTCGTATTAATCGTGTTGTCCTTGAATATTAAGATTTATTTTAATTTTGAGGACGAAATTTTTGTAAGTTGGGTAGGATGTAAACCCCCAAATTTTTTTATAATATTTTATATATTTATTTTATGTGTGATTATGGTATTCCTATTTAGTGAGTTATTATAGGATATTTTCTGCAAAATATCACTAGTCACTTAATGAAGGCAAATTTTCAGTTAGATATCCTTTTTGTGTAATTGGAGGAATGTAGATTTTTAGAAAAATTTGAGAATAACTATTGATATACACATGTATATATAAGCCTATATATATATATATATATATATATATATATATATATATATATATATATATATATATATATATATATATATATATATATATATATATATTATGGTTATAGAATAATAATGATAATGAAATTGTTAATTAAATATCTAGAGTTATTTGGTTTTATTAGAAATATTAAGATGTATAAGAGTACATAAGTGCATATATAAATAAAGTTATATATAAATATATATACAAATAAAAAAAGTAAGTTTGATTTCACTATTCACGTGAACAGTGAAATCCTTGGCCCGACCCCCTTCCCAGGCTTTATCCGCGAAAAACCCACAGGGGTTTCGATTCAAAAACCTCAAATGGTTAATCCAAACTAGGTTTAAACTTATTTGCCAAGGAGGATTAGGAGATTCTCTATGATCCTAAACCTAAATCGATCGGGTAATCTCATTCAAAATCGAATAATTCTCGGATTTGATCGGATACGTTTATATATACTAAGCGATAAGAACTTTGAGAAAAACTTACAAAAATCTACACGAGACTAACCCAGATCCCTCGCTGACAATCCCTAGCCTTGGAAGTGCCTGCTCGATCGCTTGTATCTAGCCGTCAACCACTGTGTCACCGGAGCAGCCCAACTTCCCGATCGAGAACAAGGCCGACACCATTCAGAAATGACCCAGGTACCCTACTTCATCCTCGAGTTCCTACATGTATACTGAATCATTTTTGCTTCTACAAAGTTCTATTAGAAGCCCATATAACCCTCTTTGAATCCCTTCAAAGGGATTTGGATATAACCCTCTACATCGACGTAGAACTCGATGCGAAGTCGGCCAAAAACTGCTCAAAAAACAGAGTATTAGGCTGTCCAAAACCCCAACTTTGAAGCCAAATTTTGAACTATACATTAGGGTTTTCAAAAAATAAATTCGAGGCAGTTGTAGACAACATATACAGGATGGAAACCACTTTTGTAGTTACTGATTTCATAAATTCAGTGCAAAGATATTCAATGTTAAAGTTAGAAAAAAACTGTTGTTAGAAACATTAAAATTCAGAAAACTTTTTCCGATACGACGTGTGCTCCGACAAACTAGGCGACGTGGTCGCAACCCATAAGCATTAAAAGATGGTTATGGATGTTGTCGACGTGTGGGAACTGACGGAATTCGATTTTGTTGCATGTGCGTGACGAAATCAGTGTGACCTTTTGTAAACTAGGCCATAACTTCGTGTACAGTTGTCGGTTCGAGAAAAACTTACGCCAACAGGACCGAATCGATTTTCTAGTCCTGTGTGCCAAGTTTGGTCCAATTCAGAGAAGGCCGACCGGAACGCCTATTTGGCGGGCCTTTGACCCAATCCAACGGGCAAAATTGTGCACGGCCTGTCGGAATCAAACTTTAGATATACGGTTGGGTTCATCTCCTCAAACCAGACCCGTAGACATATAGTTTGACGACTTTAGAGACCATAGGTACTGACACGTATTTTGGTGCAAAACGGGTCCAACGGCGGACATCATTTTGGCCCAAAATTATGATTTTTTCCCCTGTGTCCAGAATTGGACTTTTTGATAGGCATTTTTTAGACATATCTTTTACACCGAGAACGTTCTTGATATTTGTTTCAGCATCCAGAGCCGTTAGTAGATTTTGACTTTTTATTGCGGACGTACTTGACTGTTGGATTTGTCATTCCCGCACCACCAGGCAAGATACCTTGCCACCATACTCTGTGATTTACTTTTACCTTATTTTCAGTATTTATATTTAGTATTATTTTTCTGTTGCCAATCACTACCAAAATACAGCCATTTGGCAATGGACCATTAGAAAGGATAAAGTCCGTCGCTAATAGCGACGGACTACCGACTAAATACAGACTGACTGCCATCGAAAAGCTAATTTTTTTTATTTTAAGGGCAAGCAAAGGTCTCTAGTCCGTCATTATGTCGTCGGAGATATAGCAATGGATCATGAAGCCGTCGCTATGCTGTCACTTAGTTGTCAAAAGTTGGCGGGAAATGTTAAAAAAATTAGCATAAAATTTATCGACCACATAGTACGGATATTTCGTCGGCCATCTACGGGGATATAGAGACGGACTAGCATCGCCAGCTATCCGTTGCTAGTCCATCGCTATATGTCTTGCCCTAACTTAAATTTAACCAACGGGGGGGGAGTTTTCATTCCCCCCAAATTTTCTCACGTCTCTCTCTTTCTCTCTCTCTCTCCGGCGCGCACAGGGCTCTCTCTCTCTCTCTCTCTCTCCAGGTAATCCTCTATCTCTCTCTTTCTCTCGGGGTCGGGGTGGCGAGGGCCGATGGTGGTTGGGGTTGGGGTCGGTGGTGGTGGGGGTGGGGTTGGGGGTCACGGTAGTGGGGTGGGGGTCGCTGGGGGGTAGAAAAGCGGAGGGGGTTTCGGGTGGGGGTGGGGGTGGTGGAGGTCGATGGTGGTGGCCTAGGGTAGGGGTCGCGGTGGGGGGGTCGTAGCTAGGGCAGCGGGGGGTTGGGCAGCGGAGGGGGTTTTCGGGGTAGGGGTGTAAGAGGTCGGCGATGGGGGCGTAGGGCAGCGGAGGGGGGCCGGGGGTTGGGCGAAGGGGGCAGGGGGTATGGATAGACACAAAAAAGATGAAGAAATGATGTCTTTTTCTTATTAGCGCGTAGCACTACAAATCGAGTATGCCTGAGAGATCCTACGCTGAGGATCCCTGAGTACAAAAAGAATTCTGGAGAATGGAACGATGGAGATCGAGCGGCAGTTGCTCCTTTACTCCGTTGACACTCTGATTACAAAAGTGGGAGAAAACCTAAGAAAATTGCTAACTCTCGGCTCACTGGCAAGAAGTGCAGCAATTTGGCTCTTGAAAATGCTCTCCGTTATGTGCTTTGAAGAGGTATGAGACCCCTTTTTATAGTCGTTTCCGTGCTGGAATGATGTTATGCGGCCTTATGAGAAAATACACTGATTTTTATGTGGGCGCATGGTCCTGCTTTGGGCACATAGAGTGTAGGCGCATGCAGACTACATGATCGTGGGGTTGACGTGGCTGCATGCTTCGGTGTACGACTACTCGTGGAGACTGACGTTGTCGTATGCTTCGGTGCACGATTGATCGTGGGTTTGACCGAGTCGGGGGCTATTTTGGCTTGGACGCATAGCCTGAAACAGGGCTATGCACCCCCTTCTGGAGGAGCCTAGAGTGGGCACATGGGCGCATAGTTTGCTCTGGTGACTTGGGCGCATAGCTCGCTCTGGTGACTTGTGTGCATATGACTCGCTCTGGTGACTTGGGCGCATATGACTTCTCTAGCTTGGGCGCATATGACTTCTCTGGCTTAGGCGCATGGTTTTCAAGACTGCTGAAATTTTCATGCTTCTACAAGACCCCCTTCAAAGTTTTTGATACTTAAACGAGTCCGAAATACGTTGAAAGAAGCATGGACTGTCTTCTGGTAATGCAGTGGGCGCATAGCTTAGCTCTTCCTTTGGGCGCATAGAGTTTGGCTAGACTGTCAGAGAGATGGCTGTTGAGATCTTTCTCAAAAATCTGAACTGACAGATTCTTCGGAGTAGAATTTGAAGAGGTCCATCCTTCATACATTGTCCATGTCAGCAAGTAGCAGTCGTATAATGTGCAAGAGACTGGGTCTTCAGGTGAGCGCATAAGTTGTAGTGGGCGCATAGTACGCGGTGGGCACATAGGTGCATAGGAGAAGTAGGCGTATAGTGCTAGCCCGTGCCTATAAATAGGCTTTGAAGAGAGAGAAGATTCATTACTTTCTTTTCCTTCAAAACTTTCAAAAAGACTTTTCATCTCTTGTCTGCACGAACCATGTCTCCCAAGGCCGCCAAGAGATCTACGAAGGACAATAGGGCTGTACCGAGTGGCTCTCCTCCTGCGACAACGTCCTCGTCAATCCAAGACCCGATCCTGGGTGAGGCTACTCCTCATAACAAAGTCTTGAGCGTTAATTTGCGACGCTCAGACTTTTCCTCTGCCTGGGAACATGTGCCCAAGGCAACATCTTTCTGTGAGCATTCATATGCGTCCACAGAAGCATGCGCCCATACTATGGTGTGTTATGCGCCCACAGAAGCATGCACCCACACTGTGGTGTGTTATGCGCCCACATGCTGCTACATGTTATGCACCCACATGTTGCTGCATATTATGCGCCCACATGCTGCTTCATGTTATGTGCCCACATGCTGCTGCATGTTATGCGCCCACATGCTATTTTGGGCACATAGCCCTTTGGGCACATAGCTCTTTGAGAGCATAGGATTCCTCCAGCACTTAGTTTTTTCTGCAGATTTTGAATCTGACTTTCTATTCCATCCTTGCAGTTAACATGTTTGTCACGGAACTTGATGGAATCCCTTTCGGCTCTGCTTGTTAAGTCCTCGGCACAAATCTTATAACCAACATGGTCAGCATGGTTCAGGCCAAGATGAGTCATAACCAGCCAAAGGAACGGACGCTCGCCATACTTGAACAGGACAAGACTTTCTTGAAGCAGATGATTAACGATGAGATGCTCTTATTCGGAGGGGCACGTCATTTTAAGTAGTCATACTTCCTATTTGGTAACAGTATGGGGTTCGAAGATGGCGTGACGATACGCTTGAGAAACCCGCTGGTGGCAGGCTGAACAATCAGAGGATATGGCTACCGTCGATGGAGCGTCAGTATCCTTTGTCTGTGTTCACTGTCTTAGTCGTACGGCGACAGATGAAATGGGAGCTAACCCCTAAGCTCCCTGGGGTCGTCTCCGAAAGAATAGAATTTGACTCGGGAGATCGGAAGAAGGACACTTTCAAGTGTGTCAGGGGCTCTACATCTTACTCTATGAGGGGGCTGCAACCTGGTACCGTAATAAACGACATCCCGACTGACCTCCACCCTTATGTTGCCGACACGCTTTGCAATCTGATGATGTCGGGGGACGTGTCGTATCCCGTAGGGAAGATGCGGATGAAAGGCTGCAAGGATCCAGTTTTATTCTGGAGCAACCTCACTGACTGGGTGCTTTCCATATATGAAGCCACCCTGAAGACTGCTGGCCTTTTTTATGCTATTAGGGCCGCCCAATATGGCGTAAAGGTCAACTGGCCAACGTTTGTCTCTTTGGTGGAGTTATACAACCTTCATACTTGTACTTTCTTTACTCTGGGCGGGGAGATAGGATTGGCTCTCCACGAGATACAGGAAGTGTCGAAGCTTTCTTGGGGCATAGAACCATATGAAGAGTACGTGCCTTGTGATGAGGAGCTCCGAGACCTGGAGAACGAGAACTCCGAGATGATGGATGTATACAAGGAGTTATTCTGCCACCTCATCATCTGCCAAAGGATCAACAAGAAAGGAAGGACCGAGGGGGCCAATCCCCACACAAGAGCTTGGACGAGCTACGTCTTCGTTCAAGGAGAATGAGAGGATCTTGCCTCCTTTTCGATTTTAAAACCTATGACCAAGTCCGAGATAGAAGCGTGGATGGCAGATTATGATACGGCGGATACTGAAGACGGTGATGATCTAGAGGGGAAGTCCCCGATCGGCCACTACTTCCGTCAAGCTGAATATCCGTTGTTGGCGAAAGTTGTGCTGACAGCTTTCTTGATGATCTGGCTTCATGACCGTATAGTCCCTGGGGGTTCAGGGACTATTGAGAGGATAAGTCGAAGCATAATACTTCCGGCTATGAAGCTGGCGTTTGGATACCGTCTTGCCTTGCTTTCCGCGATGGTTTGCACCATTGAACGGGGTCTATGGGACTTTGTTAGAAATACGGTCACTCCTGACGGTAGAGCCAACTTTGCCCGGACTAAAATTCTGTATCATTTCTTGATGGGGTGGCTGCTACTGCATTATACTACCCTGATGAACAATGGGCCGGCAGTGGACTCTTTGGCGGGAGACGCCTTTCTTTGCAGATTTTATGACGCAGATTGTGCCATCACGGGTGTACCCGCTTATAAAAGTGCTTTAAGCTTCTTGCAGAACTACGAGTTCTTCAGGGTATCCCCTCCGTCCGACAGCGGTAGTGTAGGAGATACCTTAGTGGATGAGGGAGTTCATGTCACTAGCTTGACTGCTGGGGCATTTCATTGGCTTCAGTCTATTAGACCGTCGCATCTAGTGCTCAGAAACAGGAACCATGCCTATCTGGAGCCATACCTGTCGAGTCATTTCATGCGGCAGTTTGGCTACAACCAGCTCCATTTGGGAAATGCTAGCCCGCACTTGGAGTCAATAGGCAGCTTAATTGATGGGGTGCGTGCCTGGATATATTACAATGCCAAATACACGGGGGCAATCTTCACTCTGCCCTCGGATAAGCTCGAGACCCACCTGTGCTATGCTGCCGCCAAGTTTTATGTTCAGATCAATACTTTTCGTCCCCGGTATGATCGTGAACAGAGTTTGATATTGGGGACTCGGTTTGGCCCTCCTTCTGCGAAACGTGCCCAAAAGGCGCCGAAAGGCCGTAAGAAGGAGGGCGTTGCTCCAGCTGTGAAGCCAGCCACCATACCACGGCCGAGGGCTATCCTTAGGGAGCCGGAGGTGCCTCCAAAGAAGTACAGGAAAGATGGTTCTGCTCTTTCCAATCCTCCTCAGAAGAGAAAAGCTTCAACTGAATTGGCCCAAGAGCTAACTTTTAAGAGAAAGAAGAAGACTGTTGCCCTAAGAAGAGCCAATGAAGTGGGTGCCGGCTCACCTCGCTTGAGAAGGTCTTCCCGAAAAACTGGAAAAAGTAGAACGGCATCGTGGGCCGTTACCATTCGGGAGGTAGATCCCTTCCTAGACTCCATAGCATTTTGGTCAAGCCATTAGAAGCTTTCTTACCCTTGCATTTTTTCCTTTACACAGGACCCTGAAGTTACAGCTGAGGCAGGTGCCTCCTCCTCTGAGGAAATGGACGTGACAACAGTGTTCCCTCCTTGTCCTCGATCGGCAGATTACGTTCAGCTTTCCCAGTAAATGAGGCTAAATCAAAGGATGTTCAGGGCGAATGCTCGGATTATGGTGGCGACCAGAATGCTAGTCCTTCTTTTGATATATCCAGGGGGGCGATGTCTGAAATCGAGGCCATAATGAAAGATTTGGACGAGAATCAAGTCCAATCGGCTTAACCTCCCGTGGGTACGTTATCTTTGCGCCTCTCTTCGGATGAGATTTTTTGACTTCGATTTTGCGTGCTCTTCGTGAGGCTGACTGCCATTGTATATCCCCTTGTAGACAAGGAAAAGGCACCACTCATAGAGATAGCCCAAGGCATTGGCGGAGTAACAGAGGTTATCCCCGGCTCCTCCGAATTTGCTAGTACGGAGGGAGTTGTTAGTTAGCTAGTATCGTCTGCAGAATGAGAGGTTGAACAGCCTACTGAGGGGGTTGTTGCTGAATCTGCTTTCGGTCCAGCTGGGGTCGTGGAAGATACCCATCCTGATGCTACTCGAGGCCTTGATATTGTTCTTCTGGAATAGCCAGGGCCTTCTCTTGGTTTCCCTGAAGCCAAGATCGTTGACTTAGCCCAAGTTGGCACTGAGCATGCCGAAGGTATGAAATTACAACTCTTTCGCACTCCCTTTTTTTGGTTACTAATGCATATATTATTTTTTTTGTCAGGTTCGGCTTCTTGTCAGGTATCTCTTCCTGGAGCGGAAGAACCTCATCAAGCATCCACCCCGACGACCTCCACTGAAGACGACGAGATGGCCCGGAAGTTGTCAAAGCTTTCTATTTTGTCCTGAAAGTAAAGCTTACTGGAGTTCTGAATCTGAATGCTGCCTTTAGCCTTGTGAAGGCTATTGCTGAATGTCAAGTGGCGGCCCTGGAGAGCATCGCCGGCTATGAAGAGCGGGCTAATCCTCCAAGGATGGTTCTGAATAATTTGGAGGGTCAGGTGGCCAGATTTTAGGATGCCAAACAACGGAGCCCGACATCATTGTTCCGTGCAGAAGTCGAGGCTTTGATCGCGGCTCTCGCGGAGGAGGAGTCTACTTTCCAAGAAAGGAATGATGCCCTCGCTCAAGAGATCAGTGAATTGGCTGATCAGTATGAGCAGTTCAACGCTATGAGTGAGGCACATGCTGCTTCAAAGAATAAGCTGGTTGCACAGATTTCTGAGAAATATAATAACATTGCACGGATACAAAGTAAGATTGCTCAACTGGATTCCAGCTTGAGGATAGCAACGTCTGAGTAGGAGGACTATTTGGCTTAGGCTGCCATGACCGCCACAACTTTCGACCACTTAGAAGAACAGCTGGTGAAGTTGGAGGGAGAGCACGTGAATCTGATCCCCTTCCAGGATGAAGATGTTCATCAAAAAGAGGCGCGCCGTCGTGCTACCGCGAAGTCCAAAGCCGAAATTGCGGCTCTAAGGGCTAGTATCAATCGATTGTGTATCCCTTAGATTTTTTTTTGTAACTGTTTCTTTTCGCCGTCGAGACTCTTATATCTTTTTCTCCATCTTCTGATAGACATTTTAATAAAGAATCTGTTGGCTTTCAAAATTCATGAATGAAGTTTTGTGAAATATCAGAACTAGAGGTAATGTGGACATAGTAAGGATATTTCTAGTGGATATTCCGCTGGAGAATTTGATGTGGACCTATTATCCATTTTATATTCAGGATTCTTGAATATAGATAATAAGTTGAAAGAAGCTGCTAATAGAGGTAATATGGACGTAATAGCATAGGATGTTCTATATCTGACCAGAGGTAATATGGACGTGGAAGGATATATAACATTAGGTAGGAGTGGATAATTAAGAGGTAATATGGACGTGATTATCCTTGATGAATGTTTTTTTCAAAGGTTATATGGACGTGGCAAAACGTTTCTTAATCATCCCACTGGGGAAATAATTATCAGAAATAATTTAGAGGTAATAGGAACGTGACTTATTTTCGTCAAACCGAGTTTGGGCAGAGTCAAAATCGGAAATGATTCCACTGGGAAATCTTTTTAGAGGACCTATTATCCATGGCGTATTTAAGACTCTTGAAATACGGATAGATTATTTTTCGAATCACATAAACATTGTACTGTATATTTACATGATTAAAACAGGGTATATGTGAACTCTATTACGCATAATATTTCTTCAGGAACTTGTCGTTGATAGGCATCATGAGAAAGTCACCATCAGGCTTGGTTAGTCGATACACACTGTTAGAATACATTGATTCTATAATGAAAGGACCTTCCCATTTAGGCTAAAATTTTCCTTTTGTCTTGTGCGTCATAACCATTGGTCTTTTTACTGCTAAGACTAGATCCTCGACTTGGAAGATTCTTTCCTTCATCTTTTTATTAAAGGCTCTGGAAAGGCATGTTTGGTATAGCTCAATACACTACTGAGCTAATAAGCATTTTTTGTCTAGTGCTTCGAGATCCTGTAGTCGCAGACGATAACTTTCTTCGATAGTCAACTCACTGGCTAAGGCTACTCGAAGAGAGGGAATCTGGATTTCTAGAGGAAGAACTGCTTCACTCCCATAAATCAGAGAGAATGGTGTACTGCTTGTTGGAGTTCGGACCATTGTACGATAGGCCCAGAGACATTCGTCGAGCTTCTCATTCCAATCGTGCTTGTTTGAAGACATGAACTTCATGAGAAGTTTAATGATAGTTTTATTGAATGCTTCTGCTAACCCATTAATCGCTGAATTGTCGGTAGTAGAGGCTACATTCTAGACTTGATTCTTATCACAGAACCGATATAATGTATGGCTCGTGAATTATGGACCATTATCATGAATGATCCTGCGAGGTAGACCGAAGCGATAGATAACATGATGTTTGATAAAACTGATCACGTTCGACGTCTTCACTTCGGTGAGCGGTATAGCTTTTGCCCGTTTGGAGAAGTAATCAGTTGTAGCTTGGATGAACCAATGTTCTCTGGAAAATGGCGAGCTGATTGGGCCTATAACGTCCATACCCCAGGTTTCAAAAGGTCAAGATGATGTCGTCCGGTGTAGAAACTACGAAGGTTGATGAATAAAGTCGGCATAGAACTGACAAGCCCTACACTTCTTTGCATATTCAACAGAATCTTCTATCATCGTGGGCCAATAATAACCTATTTGTCTGAGGCAATCTTGTAATTTGGGGCCTGGTTGATGTACACCACCAACTCCATCATGAGCCTCCCAGAGTGCATGTTTGACTTCTGTGTCTGATAAACATCGTAACAGTAGCCATCATAAGAGCGTCGGTACAGCATTTTGGTAGCTGTATCATAGTAAAATCTGAGGGATCGCCTTTGGACAAATACTGCTTCTTTTGGGTCCTCAGGGAGGATTCTATAGACAGCGTAGTCTATGAAAGAAAGTCTCCAGTCTTTAACGTCGACGTTTGTTTCCGTTATTTAACTTTGACGAATATGTAAGGCATTTTTTGCACAGAATAGTTCTCGACCAGACACTGTGATCGACTGCTGAGTATTGGTAGGAACGGTCAGGAAAGCAACGAGACCAGCTAAATCATCTGCTTCTATATTATGTAGTTGAGGCACGTGCTCGATGAAGAATCCAGCGAAAGTAGACGCCAATTCGATTGTCGCTTTGTGATATAGGATGAGATCTTCGTGACGAACTTCATAATCCCCTCGGACCTGACTAACTATTAGCTTAGAATTGCCGTAAGCTTCTAGATAGTCAACTCCCAGTTGTTTTGCTAGTTGCAGGCCGATCAATATGGTATTATATTTGGCCACGTTGTTGGTGTAGGGTTCCACGAGAGAATATGAATGAAGTATAACCAGATGGTCTGGTGACACAAGCATGATGCCTACTCTGGCCACGATATTTCTTTTAGGTCCTGTTCTTGATGCATCGTCAAAGAACATTCGCCAAATGGGGATTTCTTCAGTTGCGGTGTTAGACTCCAGTACTTCATCGGGGATTTAATCGTACAGTTTCGAAGATCCTGGCACTGGATGAGCTGCTAGGAAATCAGTTAACGCTTGGCCTTTTACTGCCTTCTGAGGAACGAACAACATATCGTATGGAGTCAACAACATTGCCCATATAGCTAAACGGGAATTAAGAGAACCCTGTTTAGTCATCAGTATTCTGAGAGGATTGACTTTAGATATGATATGGATAGTCTGCCCAGACACATAATGGCGTGTCTTCGGGATAGCAAATACCTGTACAAGACATTCCTTTCCCATAGGTGTGTATCTATGCTCGGCACCCACCATTATGCGGTTGAGGTAGTAGATTGCCTGTTCATGGCCGCCTTCATTCTTCTGAGCTAATAGGGCACCAAGGGAATGGTCTATAGCGCGGACATATAGTAAGAAGGGCTTCCCTGTTATTGGAGCCACCAATACTGGAGGGCTTGTGAGATACTTCTTGATTTCATCAAATACACGTTGATATTGTTCCGTCCCGACGAAAGATATGCCTTTCTTCATGAGCTGAGTAAACGGTTGGCACCTTCCAAAAAGGTTCGAAATGAATCGTCAGATGTAGGCTAGCCTTCCTTGAAGTCCGTGTAGCTCTTTGAGATTTCTTGAGGAATGCATATCGAGGATAGCTTTCACGTTCTCCGAGTCAAGATGTATACCCTTAGAAGTGATAACAAAACCAAGGAACTTGCCGCTGGAGACTCCCAGAAAAGACTTGGTTGGATTCATCTTGAGTTGGTGTACACGTATTAGTTCGAACACTGTTCTCAAGTCTTCGAGGTGGTTGCCCTTGAGATGACTTTTAGCTACAATATCGTCAATGTAGCATTCTACTATTTTGCACAAATGATCGCAAAAAATTGTATTCATAGCTCGCTGGTATGTCGCCCCTGTATTTTTTAATCCGAAGGGCATCACCGTATAGCAATATACCCCCAAGGGTGTTCGAAAAGATGTGTATTTCTTATCATTGGGGAACATCTTTATCTGGTTGTAGCCTGAGAACCCATCCATGAAGGACATCTGTTCGAAGCCGCAAGTATTATCGATCATTACGTTGGAGATCGGTAGAGAAAACTCATCTTTCGGGCATGTAGAGTTTATATCACGGTAATCGATACAGACTCGAACTTTACCGTTCTTTTTCATGACTGGAACAATGTTAGCGACCCAGTCAGGGTGTTGTTCTTCGCGAATGAATCCACTTGCAATAAGCTTCTTGACTTTATTTTCGATGGCCTCCATGATATCTGGTCGGAATCGTCATTGTTGCTGCTTCACTGGCTTAGCTTTAGACAAAATATTTAAGCGGTACATAGCAACTTTAGGGTCCAAGCCTGGCATGTCTTCATAGCTCCATGCAAAGACGTCAATGTATTCTCTTATATGCTGTATAAGAGATTGTTATTCATCGCCAGACAGACTTTTGCTGATGAAGATTGGTTTAAGAGATGATTCATCTCCTAAATTTACTTGGACGACTTCGTCTTTAGTAGGTGGTTTACGTTGTTGAAATGTAACTCCCACCTAGTATCCATATTTTGAGCCTATTGTTCAAGCTCGATCGATTGGACATTATCTACAATTTGGTCAACTGACACCATGTTGATGGACAAAGTTGCTTTGAACATGTCTCCAATGCTGTAGTCTGAATCCCAGGGACAAGAATCAGAAGAATGAGAACAACGATCTGCTTCGACGTCTGATCTTTCAGTAGTTGTTGGAGGAGTGACATAACCCAAACCAATACCATTTTGTTGATAATAGTTCTCGAGTTTGTCGGGAGGAACAAAGTGACGAATTGGCAACTGTCGTCCCTGACCGTAAATTAGCCCAAGGTCGCTTTTTATATCATATCCCATGTTTTGGATGATATTCTTGGCCTGCCAACTATATCGAAAAAGTTGTATTTTCCCAGAATCATAGTCAGCTTCGGTGTTGTGATTAGAAGAAGTAGAGTCCAGAACAAACTTTTTTTCACCAATTATTCGACCGAAGATGATTAGTTCTTCATCCTTCTTTCTGGCTGGAATGATGAAGTAGTAGATATCTTATGGCCAGACTTTTTCCCGTAGATGAGGGGTCGTGATCGGTATACAGAGGTGTGGTCCTATGCCGTGCTCTAGAACGTATATCGTATCTATATACTGGTTTACAGATTGGTAGACATCAGAGTAATTCAAAGATAAACCTTTACTTAGAAAATACGCAAGTTCTTCTTCAGGGATAACATCATCCACTGAAGGTACATTATTATGAGTATTGATATACTCATTGAGAGGATCATTGTCTGGAACAGGAGCCACAGACTTGGCCAAGTTTAACATATAGGGTAACTCTTCAGGATTGGGATGACGGACTTCAGCAGGTTCCACCCGAGGTGTTTTACGGAGAGTGATGGTCAATGGTTTGACCTTATCAGGGTTCTTTTTTCTAACCTAGATTGTGAGAGGCTTTTGTGTACTTTTTGGAGTAGTACGTCCTTTGACTCGAATAATCAGGGGACCATCACTGGAGGATGAACTCACTTCTGCTTCATTGTCAACTTCGTTGCCGTCATCCTTGGAAGGCTGAGATTGGTAAAGTACCGAATCTCCATAGTAGGCTTCAATGCCCTTAAAAGGATCGATATCGACAAACTCCGTCTTCACGACGCCATCGCTGTTGATGTACTTGAGGAACTGGTGAAGTGGGGAAGGAACGATCTGTTCTCGTGTATCCACGAACGTCCCAATAAGACGTTGTAGGATACATTGGTATCGATTACATAGCAAGAAACCTTTGTTCGGAGATCACCAATCTGGCACTTGAGACGGATCTTGCCTAGCGGGTGGCTTCTCCCAGCCTTGAAAGCTATGATAGTTGTATTGGTTGTAGATAGCTTGTGCAGAGGGATTCCTAGAATTTGGAGTAAACTTCTTAGAATAATGCTGAGGGAGGAACCTGGATCAATGTGCATCTGATCCACCTTAATCGCCCCGATATACCCTGTATAGTACAGAGGCCTATCATGACGATTATTTTTTAGTAGCATGTCCTCTTGTGAAAAGGTGATTTTGGGCACCACTTCCATAGTATTGTGGCAGTGGGAACATGAGACGTGATCTTCAGCGGGGGCTTTGACTTCAGCGAGATAAGAGTCGGCATATAGTAATGCCTCACTTAAGGCCTTTCGCATTTCTTTGGAGAGTCGCAATAGATCGAATAGAGACAACCTGGCAGGAGTATTGGCCAGCTGTGCCAGTATGTCAAAGTTGTAAGATCGATCCATGCCTTCGGGAGTTAGCGCCTTCAGACACTTGTCAAATTGCGTCTTCTTCTGCTTGGCTTTATCGGTAGTTGAAGGCTTAGACGGACCGACTTCTGAACTTGTGGGTCCATAGGTAAACCTTCCCCAATTGCGTCTCGCCAGATAGAACTTCTCAACTGGAAGAAGACACCATATGACATGATTTGTATTTCTTGCCCCTCTTTACTTTAGGAATACCACCCCTTGTGTCATTTCTTGTACAAGGTCCGGATGGACCCACATGATCTCACCACGTTCAGTCGTAAGTGGCACCAAGGTTGAGTTGCGAACTGACGGCAGGTTGACGACTTCCATTATTGCCTTGGGGATTGGGCCTACGTCGTCTGGGACTTCTGTGGGAGGAAAGTCACCAAATTGAAGAGAGATCATGTTAGAAGATACGACCTTGTCTTCAGCTTCGAGGTTGATCACTTGGCTGTCGATAAGCTGTTGTATCTTCTTCTTCAGGACGATGCAATCCTTGGTAGAGTGGTGCACGTACTAATGATAAAGACAGTACTTGGGATCGTTGAGTTGGTTCACCTCTGCAGGACGTCGTCGTGGAGGCAATGTCAGTTCATTACCTTTCATCAATGTATAAAAAACGGTAATAACATCATCCTCATCAAAGGAGAAAGTCTCCTTAGGTTTGTCAGGAGCGCCCTGAGAATTGGAAGCTCCCTTGGAAGTGTCGACCTTCAAGACATCTTTCCTTTTACCCCTACGGACAGGAATAGTTTGAGGGTGCTTGCCTTTGTCTTCAGATTTGGGTGTTCTCAACCCCAGTAATTCCAGATTAGGGACGTCATTTTCAGCAGCATCAGCGGCACCAATAAAAGCGGCCCATGTATCATACTTATGTATACCCAGACAGAACTTTACTGTAGGAAGGATGTTATGTCGACAAGTATCCATAAGTTCTAAGTTCGGTATACCAAAGGGTATCTTCAATGTTAGTCGCCTGAAGCGTTCGATGAAAGCAATGACAGACTCAGTCCTCCTTTGCTTGGTCTAGATGAGGGTGGACATACTAACATGCATGCCACTCTCATAAAACCTGTTGAGGAATAACCTCTCCAAGTCTTTAAAGGAATTGTTACAACTGTCAGGCAGACTACAGAACCATTCAAAAGCTACCCCCTGCAAGGTGCTAATAAACCGCTTTGATAAGAACGGATCATTCCTGGGTAAGTGTAGAGTCTGCGTGTTGAAGTATGTCATATGTTGGCAAGGAAAAGTTATCTCGTCAAATGAATTTAGCGTCATTGGCTTGTAGTAGGACGACAAGTAGCATTCTTCCATTCAGGAGGGTAAGGTTGAGATATCTCCATCTTCTGAAGCTCGTCTTTGTATGAGATTGTATCGAGACGGGCAACAAGAGAATCAATTGTATCATGTTGATTAAGCAAGTGTTGAGAAACGGCTGCTGTACGGTTATCAGGCGTCGTTGGTGAAGGACCACCCCCAGTATTTGTAAGATTTGGAGGAGGCACAATAGAATGATACTCCTTCTGTAGTGAAGGAGGGTTGTTGCTATAAGCCGGACTAACGTGTGCCGAGACGTTTTGTTGAGATGGAGGAACAACCCCAGCAGCTTGGACCGCCATGATACTGGTAAGCATATCAGTGATCTTGGCAAATGCTATTTCAAGACCCTCTAGCTGTTTATTGGTCTGATCACTGGCTTCTTCAGGTATCTCTCCATCCGGCATGTATGTAGATAACATACGAGGATGAACAGAGAAAATAGTACAACTGGTGCTAATACTGTCTGTCTCTGAGTTGAAAAGTCCCTCGTCTTCAGGTAGGGGAGATAGATAGTCACCATCAGACTCGGAGAGATCACCGTCATCTGGAAGGCTACCCCCGGTGTGAAGGTCATCTGCTTCAGACTCTGAGGGAATACTACCCCCAGCTGAAGGATCATCACCTCCAGCTTGGGAGTCCTTGTCGTCTATACGGAATCTCGTCCTTGACCGAGTACCCATATAGACTCCTTCAGATTTGACAGCTTGCTGGCTATCTGTTGGCCGATTTCTTCTGTTCGCAGAAGTGAGAGAGAAAGTTGGGTTCGTGGTCCACCTTCTTTGATTGGGGCTCCCGTAAGGGGGACCCCATGAAGCCATGTTGGATGAAACACACAGCGGCTTTTCATCAACAGAGCAGTACAGTCGTCGAAACACAGACTACCTGTCACGACCCGCTCCCGAATAATCGGACACGAGTCGGACACGCCTAGCCTTCGTCGTTAGACACGACGAAGTAAGCTGTACCAAACTAGGGAAATCTAACCAGATAATCATGAACAAGTATGAAATCACAGCATCTATAATGTATCCCAAATCCAGAGTAAAGTACAAGTCTCAGAATTTATTACATTCCAGCAGAATAAAAGATAGAGTCTACTAGTCTCAAATACAAGGTAAAATGTAAAGTGCTAATGGTAAAGCTCTAGGCTTCTGCAGCCTCTAAGTCAAGAGCAACTCCAGCTAGCTCTCCTGTATTAACTGGCTCTCGACCATAATAAGTGTCGCATAGGGCCTCCAACTCAACTGTAACATATCCTATTCAGGAGCAGAGCAAAGTACAGTTCTAGGTAATGAAACAAGAACATAATATGAATTGAGTACAGGAGTACAGGAAAATGAAATACAGGAATAAACATGAAAGTACAGGAAAGTAGTACGGGAAATAAGTACAGGAACTACAGTACAGGAATGTAAAGTATAGGAACATGTAAAGTACAGGAATGAAACTATAATCCTGATGTACCAGACATGATAAGTGCACAATATCGAAATACATCTAGTCCATGTGACCGGCTGGGGTGAGAACATGCACAGGAGTACATAAATATGGTACGACTTAGGGCCCGCGTGCACGATGCGAGGCCTAAGCTAGGCACATGAGTATAGTAACCAGGATTGGTCACATGGCTAGTGTATTTCTCCACTCGATACTAATAAGTACAAGAACAAGAGTACAGGAGTACAGGAGTACATGATATCGTGCCATGACGTGTCACAAGAAAGAGTACAAGAATGTAAATGCACAAAACCGTAGAAAAGTACTTGCTTGGCTCCGGGAAAGTACTGGTAATCAAGAAAGCTGGATATCCTCCTGGTTTATTGAGTACAAGTTGGTTAACAACTAAACAAGCTCTAAATTGGTATTTTGAAGTTCTAACATGTCTAACTACAAGCTATTTATATGTTATTACTCAATCATTTAACTTCCTACAACTATTCTTTATAAACCATTTGTTAAACTATTCACTTAGGATATAAAGATAACTAACATGGTTTGAGATAGAGACCTACATTGTCAACCATGCTATTAGTCTAAAGGAAAATACTTATTCCATAATGTGTCGTTGCTTCAATAGGGTTATAGATTGTTTATAAAGAAGGGGTTTCTTACCAACTCTCAGGTTCAACCCTAGAATCCAGATACTAATACAGGGATGCTCAGGTTAAGTACAATCTGAACTGGATTATAATAATACTTAACATGACTGATTGGTCTTTCCATTGATTAAAATAAAACTGATATAGGAAATTATAGTTCAGATACAACCACTAATGTGTTTCACTGAACTGAGCCAACCATAGCATTGGTCCCAGGTTCCATTCTGAACCAAAAGAGAAACTTCAATGAACCTATATAGACTTATAAATGATCACAGGTTCCTGAATTGAAATAAATACTGCAGTTAAAAGAATCCTAGACTAAACCATTGAGATGTTATCTTAAGTTCAACTGAAATACAGACTGAACTGAATCTCGAGTTCAATCTGTAATCCTGGTTCACTTATATAGTTGAATCCAAATAGCAGTTATCCCTTATAATGCATAAGCATTAATCTGGTCTATACAGACTCAAAACCATATCAGAATTCCCTATCCAAGTCTAACATAGTCATGACTTATGGTTCCTCATTTCAACTATATCACAGTAAACCAATATATCAATTGACAGTAAGGTTCAACTTACAACCACTCTGTTGTCTTCTATCAGGAATTCGACTTGGTTAAACTAAATTCAGTCCATGGTTCCTGATAACAATATCAAACCCAATTTCTGATCAATAAGTACACTAGCAGTTTTTAGGTTCTTGTCAATCAGTACATTGTAATAAGATTCAGTCCAGTCCACGAAATGGAACTGATCTCCTAAGTTCATAATTAGGACTGATACTATTCAGTCTCAACACTCAGAGTTCAGTCCTTCTCTCAGGTTAATGTACCAGTCTCAACTATCCATATCCTATCTACAGTTTCAACCAATCTTTCCAACTGACAGTACCATGAACATTTCTATAAGTAAACTCCTAGTCTTTCATACTTGCCATAAGTCCAGTGATGAATTATATGTAAAACTCAAATTAAATTAAGTGAACCTGCTATTAAATGAGATTATAAATAAGAGTTTACTAGATGCTAGGACTTCTCCCTTGGCACACAATTCAGTTCCTATCTAACAGCCATGTATGATTCCCCAATTGAGCATTCCAATATGCTAGTGCAATAGAAAAATGGCATAAACAAGGAATCAGTAAATGTTTCGACTTGTGACAAGATCCCAGGTTAAGCCCGACTCCCAGATTTCATTTAGACACATTATCCTTAATTATTCCAGGTTACTTATTAAGAATCAGCCCTGAACATGACTGATACAGTTCAGTCCTTGTTCAGGCTGATATAAGCCAGTCACAAACAATCCTATCATCAAGACTGAAATTAATATAGAAGACTTACTTTAATGCCCTGTCTCAGAACAAATTATCCCATTCCTTAGTACTGACATGGCTATCATGTATGTCAATAGGATATCTGCTAATCCACTTAAATTGACTGTTTCTTAAGAAATTAAGAAAAACAAGCCACTACCTAAATATGAGTTCAACATGTCTGATTTATTTGATAACACAAAATAATCTAACTCGACTGCCACTAACTCTCTTCCTGATTTCATCTCCCAGAACTTCAATTCATCAACTATTCCAAATCTCGTCGTACACTAATTCAGAATAGTACTGGTTCGAATTTCAAGAATTATAATATGCCAGATCAGAGGATTACCTGAAAATAGATCAGATCTTGGAACACACTTGGTGTCTTTGTACTGCGTATCAGACACGGCTACTCATCTGACCTGATCCAGTCTTTGAGACAATAGATCGAACAGTTGCAAAAACAATCAGAAAACTTCATTACCAATAATTGTATATTGCACACAAAAATCTTAAATTTGAAGGATTAAATGATCGAGTACTCACCCTTATCCTTGAGTCAAAGTTGCAATCTGTCGCGGTATCCACACAAATAGATCCAAACTACTAAGGAGAGAAAACAAAAATTCAAGGAAATTTCCAGATCTCGAGTACAATTCCAACTTCTTCGAAAATGCATAATACTTAAATACAATCATTTAAATTCAATACTTACAACTTACGAAGTCCTGATCAAGACAAAGGACTTCAAGCAATCAAGAGATCTGACAGAGTAGTCAGAGAAAAGATTAAAACGATGGATCACGATTTGATCGAAAATCAATCATTCAGCAATTCGAATGAAGGATCAAAGTAAAAATCGATTTCAACAGAGGATACACTGATCGAAAGATCGCCCTTACCAAAGTCGTTGTGATTTCGGGAAGACGCCGAAGAGCTCTTCGTGCAGTCGTCGAGGATGATGCTTCTGCTTACTGTGCTTAGGTAGTTGCGACCTCCATTGCTTTGTTACTCCTTCTCGCCATGATCGATTCTTCAATTGGGGATTTAATCTCAGGAAAGGAGAGGATGAGAGTGCAATTTGGGAGAGGAGAGCAAGAAATGAGAGTGTTGCCATGATCCCTCTCTTATAGGCTATTAGGTAGCGTAAGGAGTAGGCAACTTGGTGGCGGGAAAATTTCTCCTTCTCCTTCTGACAATTCGGTTAGAGGAGAAAAAGGAATCGGCCAATTTAAATTTTCAAAAAAAACCGAAAATGGCAGAGCTAAATAATCGAATGACCTTAGCTAATTTAAAGAACTCATGATAGTTCCCAATCACAGAGCTTAGCTTTTTGGGCTAAGTAAAGGGCTGGCCAATAAAGGCCCATAGTTAAAATGAAATAACCCATTAGATGAAACAAATTTATAATGACTTTACATAATTTAAAGTATATAAAATTTTCTAAATTGCCAAAACAATATTATTATATTAAAACCTGAAAATTTCCTATTATCAGGAAGGTGGAGTTACACTGCCTCTGAGGCACTCTTGTTGCTTTTGAACAACAACAGTTGATAACAATACTGGTGCACGGATGTACGCCATAAATTGTCGTATTCTTCCTCGTTTTACGCTTATGATTTATCATGTCGCGTAAGTCAACAGAAGTGAGTTTTGCCTTAAAACCCATGTCACATGCATCGCCGGCTTTGTATATGGGTTTGTAAGGAGAGTTGGCGCATCCAGACTTAGTTCACGTGCAGGGGCAACCCCCACACCTAAGTTCTGTGATGACCTTGAAGACAGCCCCGTGCTATATGCGTTGGGGCCTGTCTTTTTGCTGCGGGCGTATAGTCCCTGGAGTCTGCCTTTGGGCGCATGCTTTTTCAGAAGTCTTGGCAGCATGCCTAAGCTTCCTCGAGGTGGATGCATAGTATGGATCAGTAGAGCTTGGGCGCATGACCCTGGATGCATAATCTGTCGAAGACAAAAGTCTTCTGGCCAGAGTTATGCAACCACTGTCACGACCCGCACCCTAGAGTTAGGGCACGAGAACGTAACAACGTCCAGCCTACGCCGCAGTGTCGGCGGTAGAACGCTGTCCTAGGTCTCAATGCATCTAATATTATAAGACTAAACAGTTTATAATCCTCGAATGGGGGTGACATAGCAGAATATAAACTCAATCACATCTAAGGTAGAGCACAGAGGAAGATAGATAAAACATGAAATCGAAAAGAGATACAACAGATAGAAGTCTAAGTGTCTAAGATACAAACTCAGAATACATCTCAAAACCCAAATACAGTAATCCATAAATACAACTCAAGATGACTGAAAATAAACTATAAGCAAAAACCCTAGCTATCTATGCAACCACTACTGTCTCATCTAGGCTAGCAGGCAACCTCCAGGCTATCTGTAAAATTTATCAACAGGTCCAGTCAGGACAAGAGCGAGTACAGTACATCTCAACAGTTCATAGCAGGTTAGAAAATATAAACATGCAGTAAAGTAAGATACAAGTACTGAAAGAAGTGCAGTATGTAAATAGAGAAAGAGCTGTAGCAGAAATATCTACTATAATAGAGACTAACAGTGGCTAGTGAGTCAGAGTACAATATGGACACGTAAATGGCATAGGAGATTCTGATAAGACACTATGGAAGAGATTCTGATAAGATACTACTGGTGTATTATTTACATGTCCAATTCTACTCTCCCGTACCCTAATCAATACACAAGGATCTAAATAGGTTATGTTATTGTATACGATATCACATGGGGGCCCATGAACGGGTGCACATGATAGTATACATGGGGCTCCGTAAACCTGAGAGTACAAGATTCATCGGAGTGTATATGTATAATAAAAGCACAGAAGTACATGATGAAAGTGAAATACACATGACACAATGTACCCGATTCTCCCGAGGGGGATAACATCGCTTGTAGAGATCCATATAGTACCAATCCGTGTGACCATCGTGACAGTACAAGTAAAGTAATCTACTGCAGGAAATAATTCTAAGCAGGATATGAAATGATCAGAGAATGTACTCGCCTGATATCTGAATGTCCAAGGTAAAGATACTGTCCGAGAAGAGGTGTCTGGCTCCTAATTAGAACAGCACAAGTCACAACATGTCCAGAAGGGTAATATAAAACACTACAATGCATTCTACATGAATCTAGGTCAAACTAGGCCAAAGTCAACCCTTGGTCAACTCTGGTCAACTGCACTAGTCAAACTAGGTCAAACTAGGTCATGTCCTAACCCAGTAAGTCTTGCTAGGCCTAACCAAGACTATCCTACAAAGATACATCAATACAAGGCTATACAAGCCAACATACACCCAACTCTATATAGCATGCAATTATTCAATACTCAAATAGACAAGAATTCACATTGGATATACACTAGGTAATCTATTACTTTAAGCTATATATGTCTACACATATATACACATGCATATATTGGTATTCAACATTAGGTCTATAATCATGGCATTTCAAATGGTTATATAAACTTATATATTACAACACAATATGCTAACATATATATAATATACATACATTGCTAAGTTAACTATATTCATAAATACTTATTTAAGAGGCTATGTGTGTGTATATGAACATGGCAAAGGGGCAAGTGAGGGTTAAATGGACATAAATAGTGTATACATATCAAAGAGTGTCAAAGTGTAAGTGAACAATATGTCAAGTGTGATAGTGTCAACATAGTGTAAGGAGGTACATGAGGTAATATAGGATTTGTGTTAACATAGAACATTACATCTCATTAACTTGTATATTGCATACATTACATCTATTATTATATTACATTCATGCTTTCATTCATTCATCATTCATTTATTCTCTGGCACCACTATATGCACCATACATTACATACTATGGAACCTACATATTCATTACAAGCCATACTTATACATGCTTATATTAGATAGGATACTTACACCTCATACATCATTTATTTAACTATTTACTCATGCTTGCATTCTCTATTTAATTACATAATGTATATACATTAACATGGGTTAAAATTAAATAGAACATTATATTACACACAAGGGTGCACAAAATGCATATGCCGAATAGTAACTCCTACTAATAATCAATACTGTACCACCTCAGCATGAATTAAAATTTAGGATTAAAGTATGTTATAGATCTATGTGTTAGCTTTTCGAAACTTCAAACGGATCGCGTTTTCGTTTCCGAAAACTCCCGGAATCGCGAAAACACCGAGAACGCGTTTGTCTTTCATATAGCTGACACTCAAATAATTCTCCAGAAAGTTACAGAAAGAATTAGGCCTATTAATACATGTTTTTGGAAAGCTAACTACAATACGCTTCTTTTAAAAAAACGGCAGATTAAACCGAGCTTTGAGCCAGAAGTTATGACATTTCTAAGTTAGGACATAAATTAAAAACGTGGATAAAAATCATGACGGATTTAGGTAGTTTGAGACAAAAGAACACAAGTATATAACATAATATATCAAGAACTCACTCTCTACACTAATATATATATATATGAGACACTATAGAACACATCTCCAATACAAAAATATGAGATTAAACATGTAATAATTCATTCATACATAACAACAACACATAGTGTGTCCAAATTTGGAATTTTCCCACATGGACACAACCACAACACAAAGGACACTCCTATGACCTCCAAATGGACACGAAATGGACACAAATGGAGATACAACCATGGGGGTCATTCCTATGGGATCAAAATAGACCTATATGCATGAGGAAATGAAAAGTAGAAGGGATTCATACCTCCCGGTAGATCGAATCGAAGAAAAGCCTTCCCGGAGCGACACCGACACGTAGAGATTCCAAAAGGACACGAACGAGCTCCGAATCCTCCCAAACTTGGGTAGCTTCCTCCTTGGCTAGAATGGAGAAGGAAAAAAGATGATTTGGTGGTGAAATGGAAGGATTTGGTGGAGAAATTGCTTGGGATTGCTCTCTAGGAATTTGTGGAAGAACAAGAGAGAGAGTGTGGATGAGAATAATGAAATGAACTTGAGCCTATCCTCTCCCAAAGTGGCTGGCCATAAGGGGCTATTTGTCCTATTATGGTAAGGTCCAAAATGCCCCTCACTAACCTATTCTATGAGTATTAGGAAAGGGCTAATTGGTTGGGGCTAAATTAGTCATTCTAAAGTCTCTAATCACACTAACCTTATCCATAATAATTAGTCTAACCTCTAACTAAAATATTTCTGTCATGTGGACTAAAATTAATATCATGTGGGCCATGCCTAACTAGTGTGTGGGTCCCACTAGAGTCAAACTACCCCCGGGTCTCCGTTTCAAGTCGGATTGAGTTGAAATTCGAACCCGACTCAAATAACCCCAAAACAATATCATAAATAATAAAATAATATCAAAATAATTCAAAGAGGTCAAATGCAAAAAATATCCTTAGGCCAAAAATGAAATTAAAATATCATAATCACATGGTTAGGCTCTAGGTCAAACAGTCTCTAGGGTTTTACTAGCAAAACGTCAAAACCACAAGTCATTGATCTAAATAATTTTAAAATGATTTAAATTACCAAAAATCATATCATGAATTAAATATAATTATTAAAATAATTATAAACACGAAATTTTAAAATTATCCTCATTTGGGAAACTGGATGCTACAACTCTACCCACCTTAGAAAAATTTCGTCCTCGAAATTTAAGATCGATAGTACTCCTTCTAGAGCCTCTAACCTACCCAATATCTAAGGTAACACTTCATAACACTGGAATAATAAACGGACATCTAAAAAGTGTCAATCTAGGAATACCTCCAATACTGCTCTGCTGTACGGCGGTAATGGAACTTCAATAGAATATGGACTGGAACCTATATCCAACGGACTGGACCTATTTTAAAGTGGTCTTAACTAAGGATGAAAAGGAACTGATCATAGGCTACAGGTATGCTCAAACTATTATATTCCTATTAACCATCTATTAATACATTCTATTACCATAGGAACGATGCATTACTAAGACATATAGGCCCCTATCTCTCATAACACATTTATAATCACCAAAAGTCTAGTACATCCTATCAAGGCTGATACTATAATCTCTCCTAAATCTCCTAAGCTACATATTTATAGACACACATCCCCACATCAAGGACTAACCCATATATATCTACAACTGATACTAATGGAGTGACGTCCCTACTTCCCAACAATCAAGGTCTAAAAAAATTTTATCTAAATCATGCAATTTGAAGGAATAGTATACAAGGTCAGGACATACCGTAGCAGTTGGAAGTCTCACCTAGGCACACTAATCATTCTAGGTCAAAATAGTACTATGGTATCAACACACAAACAATCTAGGGTGTCCTAATTGGGAAGGTAAGGGAACAACAATCATCAAGGATATAGGGCTGTCTACCATCCTATATGAAAATTGGTCATTAACAAGCAACTAAGAAATTATTAAAAGGTTACTATTCCATAAAATGGCAAAAATTGAAAATTTAGGCACAACAAATCACAAATAGATTTTTGTCTTGACACGATCTAAGTTGATCAATTTCGGGATAAAACGAGATTTGGGCAAGAAGGGAAATCAATGAAATCAAAGTATGAGCACGAGCATCTAATGATGGAGGTTCAGGTCATGATTAAATTTAATTCGACTGAGTATGAATACGAGGTTCATAGGCGATGAAAAGATTTCAAGGAGAATTATCAAGGCTGTCGCGAATGAGACTCTAGGGTCAAGTTTAACTATGTCTCCATTTTCGTAGATTGATACATAAAAAAAAGCGAACCAAAGTACAATAGGTTGATCAGACCATCATGTACCGGTTCTGATTAGACAATATGTTAGTGGGTGGCCACCCAATAAAATATGTCATGACCAAGCTCAAAAATAGATAAGCTTGCAAAACTAAGGCTAATTTAGCAACACAAGATATAAGGGTGGTAATGATGAAAGGAATTACATAGTCCAAGTTTCTTAACCAACGGGTCAAGTAATCAGATAAGGTACAAGGTTAAGCATCTAATGAAACAAGCAGAACACCATCACATGTCAGGTCGAAAGAATTGAGTGAAGGCTGGATTTCTAATTGAAATAAGAAGGAATTTAGTATAATGGTAGAGGTTATAGTTTAGCCAGTTGACCAGAAAATTATATCAAGAAAATAGAGTACAAGAAGACGGATTTTAGTAGGACATGATATACCTACACGAAGGTGAGCTCGTCTAGGTCTTGCATATAAGATTTGTTGGAGGGTAACAGCTAGTATTATATTCCGAATATCAAAGTCACGATAAGGAACGTCAAGGATCTCAGTTAGAAAGTGGGAGTTCAAGAGGTGGTAATTAATGCACAAAAATAATGAAGATCGAGTTAGCCATCTGCTTCTGATACTCTTAAGTTCATCTGGTCATAACTTGTCAATCATATCTTTACCTCACCAGTCTCCATATAAAAATTTAACCTTTACTTAAACCCTTACCATGACTACCGTAGGCAATTCCCAATTTCCAAACATCACTCTTGAAACACAACCCTCACATTTAGGAATCAATATTAACCATTTATTTAAATTTCCAAGTTCTTTCACCTTGTCTTAAATTTGACCCAAAACCTCTAAATCCCGTTTACGAATTCCTTGAACTTGTTCAAATTATTCTCCTCGTATTATTTAATTTAAATCTCTAGGCCTTACAAAACTTATCTTTTATCATAAAATCAACTTCCGTATTTTCTTCGATATACACCCTTGAATATTATTCTCCTAAAAATATTTCACAACAATCTCTAAACTTCTATAACTTGGTGCTCTCTCTATCCCTAGTCATTTCTTCGCAACATCTTGTTTATTATTCTTATTAAACACAATTAACTTCTCTTTTCCATTACTAACCTTCTACATAGCCTCAGAGTAAAAGTTTTCCCCAGAATCAATAACCAAGATTTTCTAAGTTCTCAAAACTAGGTTGACCTCTGATATCCTCATTAGTTTTGAGTACACCTATAAACTATCCCATAATCCCAAAATTTCTCTAAATGTAATTGTTTCCAGATTGGCAGTATACATCTCTTTATTCTATTCGAGACCTTTACCACATTTCTATCTCAAGTTTCTATATGGAACACTCCACATTTGATTTCCTTTAGATCATCATAAAATAACCAGTTACGTCTTCTCTGAGCTACATAATTTACGTCACTTCCTTAACATTTCTCAGGCAAAATGATATGAAGATTCAAAAGTTGTTAAGGTATAGCTGACAGAATTATACACGAGACAGGGAATTGATATAATCAGGACAGGTATATAAGACAAGGAATGATGGTAGTAAAAATATTGGCAGGAAAAGATTGATAATAGAATCTGTTCTGCTTATCTATTTAAAAGAGGGACCCATTTTTTTTTGAAACAAGAATTATAATACCAAATCCAAAATAAGGCCTAGCAAAATCATTGGTTTATTGTATTAAGAAGAAATAAATTTTTGTAAGAAGTTACACAAGGTTTATAAAAATAGCTAAAGCTACATCCTAAGTAAACAATGAGAAACAAAACAAAACAAAACAACAATAATTTCTTCTCTTTTTTTTTTTTTGAATGACTGAAACAAAAGTAGCAAAAACATGTTCGAAAACATTTAAGGTACAATCTGATAATCATTTACGTCTATCCAAAATCATGGTACTATAAATCATCGTCATACTAGTGAGCAAGGCTACGATAATCACAGAGTCCTTGACTTATGCACATACCTCTAGAATCATGGTATTTAACATTTTTACGATGTCGCTAGCTTGGCTGCGAAAACCTTAAATTTCCACACCCGAGAAATATATCCAAAATCAGACTATATGTCCTCACCATGCTGGCTAATGTGACTATAGAAGACAAGATTTCCATAACTTAGATGACCTAGCCCATATAATTTCATCTTGCCAAAAATTAAATTAAATCAACAATGAATACAAAAAAAATCTAATTTATCAACGAACATCAAAATTCAGAAATGAACAAAATCCTTCAAATCATATAACTACAAACTCGGATGCTATAGATAACATCAAGATTCAAATTTCAACAATCTTCATCAAAATCAATAAATATAAACTCAAATTCAATAATAATCCATCAAAATCAAATTCAATAGCATAAAGTAAAGATAAATCAAATCAAGGAAAAAAGAAAAGAGTTTTCAAATCGGAGTTAAACAAGATTCTCAAGGGTCATCCCAGGAATCTCTCAAGGGATCCTAATTGTGATTGAGTATCTTCAAAAATATATCCTAATCCTACTGCAGGCTGTAGTGGTACTCTAGTTCGAATACCACTACACAAACTCGACCTGCATGGACTATCACTAAAAATGTGTCACGACCCGTACCCTAGAGTTAGGGTACGAGAACGTAACAACGCCCAGCCTACGCCGCAGTATCGGCGGTAGAACGCTGTCCTAGGTCTCAATACATCTAACAGTATAAGACTAAATAGTTTATACTCCCCGAATGGGGGTGACATAGCAGAATGTAAACTCAATCACATCTAAGGTAGAGCACAAAGAAATATAGATAAAACATAAAATCGAAAAGAGATACAACAGATAGAAGTCTAAGTGTCTAAGATACAAACTCAGAATACATCTCAAAACCCAAATACAGTAATCCATAAATACAACTCAAGATGACTGAAAATAAACTATAAGCAAAAACCCTAGCTATATATGCAACCTCTACTGTCTCCTCTAGGCTAGCAGGCAACCTCCAGGCTATCTGTAAAATTTATCAACAGGTCCAGTCAGGACAGGAGCGAGTACAGTACATCTCAACAGTTCATAGCAGGTTAGAAAATATAAACATACAGTAAAGTAAGATACAAGTACTGAAAGAAGTGCAGTATGTAAACAGAGAAAGAGCTGTAGCAGAAATATCTACTATAATAGAGACTAACAGTGGCTAGTGAGTCAGAGTACAATATGGACATGTAAATGGCATAGGAGATTCTGATAAGATACTATGGAAGAGAATCTGATAAGATACTACTGGTGTATTATTCATATGTCCAATTCTACTCCTCCGTACCCCAATCAATACACAAGGATCTAAACAGGTTATGTTATTGTACATGATATCACATGAGGGCCCATGAAAGGGTGCACATGATAGTATACATGGGGGCTCCGTGAACCTGAGAGTACAAGATTCACTGGAGTGTACATGTATAATGAACGCACAAGAGTACATGATGAAAGTGAAACGCACATGACACAATGTACCCGATGCTCCCGAGGGGGATAACATCGCATGTAGAGATCCATATAGTACCAATCCGTGTGACCATCGTGACAGTACAAGTAAAGTAATCTACTGTAGGAAATAATTCTAAGCAGGATATGAAATGATCAGAGAATGTACTCGCTTGATATCTGAATGTCCAAGGTAAAGATACTGTCCGAGGAGAGGTGTCTGGCTCCTAATTAGGACAGCACAAGTCACAACATGTCCAGAAGGGTAATATAAAGCACTATAATGCATTCTACATGAATCTAGGTCAAACTAGGCCAAAGTCAACCCTTGGTCAACTCTGGTCAACTGCACTAGTCAAACTAGGTCAAACTAGGTCATGTCCTAACCCAGTAAGTCTTGCTAGGCCTAACCAAGACTATCCTAGCAAGCACACATCAATACAAGGCTATACAAGCCAACATACACCCAACTCTATATAGCATGCAATTATTCAATACTCAAATATGCAAGAATTCACATTGGATATACACTAGGTAATCTATTACTTTAAGCTATATATGTCTACAGATATATACACATGCATATATTGGTATTCAACATTAGGTCTATAATTATGGCATTTCAAATGGTTATATAAACTCATATATTACAACACAATATGCTAACATATATATAATATACATACATAGCTAAGTTAACTATATTCATAAATACTTATTTAAGAGGCTATGTGTGTGTATATGAACATGGCAAAGGGGCAAGTGAGGGTTAAATGGGCATACATAGTATATACATATCAAAGAGTCTCAAAGTATAAGTGAACAATGTGTCAAGTGTGATAGTGTCAACATAGTGTAAGGGGGTACTTGAGGTAATATAGGATTTGTGTTAACATAGAACATTACATCTCATTAACTTGTATATTGCATACATTACATCTATTATTACATTACATTCATGCTTGCATTCATTCATCATTCATTTATTCTCTTACACCATTATATGCACCATACATTACATACTATGGAACCTACATATTCATTACAAGTCATACTTATACATGCTTACATTAGATAGGATACTTACACCTCATACATCATTTATTTAACCATTTACTTATGCTTGTATTCTCTATTTAATTATATAATGTATATATATTAACATGGGTTAAAATAAAATAGAATATTATATTACACACAAGGGTGTACAAAATACATCTGCCGAATAGTAACTCCTACTAATAATCAATACTGTACCATCTCAGCATGAATTAAAATTTAGGATTAAAGTATGTTCTAGATCTATCTGTTAGCTTTCCGAAACTTCAAACGGATCGCGTTTTCGTTTCCGGAAACTCCCGGAATCGCAAAAACACCGAGAACGCGTTTGTCTTTCATACAGCTGACACTCAAATAATTCTCCAGAAAGTTACAGATAGAATTAGGCCTATTAATACATATTTTTGGAAATCTAACTTGAATACGCTTCTTTTAGAAAAAACGAAAGATTAAATCGAGCTTTGAGCTAGAAGTTATGACATTTTTAAGTTAGGGCTGAAATTAAAAACGTGGATAAAAATCATGATGGATTTAGGTAGTTTGAGACAAAAGAACACAAGTATATAACATAATATATCAAGAACTCACTCTCTACACTAATATATATATATGAGACACTATAGAACACATCTCCAATACAAAAATATGAGATTAAACATGTAATAATTCATTCATACATAACAACAACACATAGTGTGTCCAAATTTGGGATTTTCCCATATGGACACAACCACAACACAAAGGACACTCCTATGACCTCCAAATGGACACAAAATGGACACAAATGGAGATACAACCATGGGGGTCATTCCTATGGGTTCAAAATAGACCTATATGTATGAGGAAATGAAAAGGAGAAGGGATTTATACCTCCCGGTAGATCGAATCGAAGGAAAGCCTTCCCGGAGCGACACCGACACGTAGAGATTCCAAAAGGACACAAACGAGCTCCGAATCCTCCCAAACTTGGGTAGCTTCCTCCTTGGCTAGAATGGAGAAGGAAAGAAGAATATTTGGTGGTGAAATGGAAGAATTTGGTGGAGAAATTGTTAGGGATTTCTCTCTAGGAATTTGGGGAAGAACAAGAGAGAGAGTGTGGATGAGAATAATGAAATGAACTTGATCCTATCCTCTCCCAAAGTGGCTGGCCATATGGGGCTATTTGTCCTATTATGGTAAGGTCCAAAATGCCTCCACTAACCTATTCTATGAGTATTAGGAAAGGGCTAATTGGTTGGGGCTAAATTAGTCATTCTAAAGTCTCTAATCATACTAACCTTATCCATAATAATTAGTCTAACCTCTAACTAAAATATTTCTATCATGTGGACTAAAATTAATATCATGTGGGCTATGCCTAACTAGTGTGTGGGTCCCACTAGAGTCAAACTACCCCCGGGTCCCCGTTTCAAGTCGGATTGAGTTAAAATTCGAACCCGACTCAAATAACCCCAAAACAATATCATAAATAATAAAATAATATCAAAATAATTCAAAAAGGTCAAATGCAAAAAATATCCTTAGGCCAAAAATGAAACTAAAATATCATAATTACATGGTTAGGCTCTAGGTCAAACACTCTCTAGGGTTTCACTAGCAAAACGTCAAAACCACAAGTCATTGATTTAAATAATTTTAAAATAATTTAAAATCATAAAAAATCATATCATGAATTAAATATCATTATTAAAATAATTATAAATACAAAATTTCAAAATTACCCTCATTTGGGAAACTGGGTGCTACACCCACACACCCTCTTGGGCGCATGACTGGTGAAGCGGCGCTATTTTCTTCCAGTTTCGTCCCTTTCATTCATGAGCCTCGCTGAGTTTGCCCAAAGTTTTGAATACTTCGATTCTTGGCGTCGTAGTATTTTTCTTTGCTAAGTCTCGAGCGTTGAACACTCTATTGTTGGTTGGACAAGAGACAAGTCACTGGGCTAGTAGAGCCCGGAACTGTATTAGCCTTCTTCATTTATGGAGCTTCTATGGCAGAGCCATTTGCCTACAGAGGAGCACTATGCGCCCACTAGGCAGAGTCCTTCGGTTGCATATCTTCTATGACACCAGCAGGATATGCACTACGAGCCTTCGGAAGCCAAGTCTTGCGAGACTTGTTTGGCTTTACTGATTTTGAGGGAGTAGAGCCGTCCCTCGATAGCATCTCTTCGAACGCCTGCTGATCAAACTTTATGATCAACATCTTCTGAGTGCTCCCCACTTTGTCGGTATCGAATTGCGTCACCACCTTCTCGTTAGAGAAAAAGGTAGTCCCCAGCAGAGTCGCCATTTTTGTGGACACACACAAAAAAAAAGAAGAAACATTGTCTTTTCTTATTGGCGCAAGGTACCACAAATCAAGTACGTCTGAGAGATCCTGTGCTGAGGATCCCCGAGTACAAAAAGAATTCTGGGGAATGGGACGATGGAGATCGAGCGACAGTTGCTCCTTTACTCCGTTGACACTCCGATTACAAAAGTGGAAGAAAACCTAAGAAAATTGCTAACTCTCGGCTCACTGGCAAGAAGTGCAGCAATTTGGCTCTTGAAAATGTCCTTTGTTCTGTGCTTTGAAAATGTATGAGACCACTTTTTATAGTTCTTTCTGTGCTGGAATGATGTTATGCGCCACATAAGAAAACACACTAATTTTCATGTGGGCGCATGGTCCTGCTTTGGGCGCATAAAGTGTAGGCGCATGCAGACTGCGTGATCGTAGATTAATCGTGGGATTGACGTGGCCGTATGCTTCGGTGCATGACTGCTCGTGGAGACTGACGTGGCCGTATGCTTCGGTGCACGATTGATCGTGGGTTTGACCAAGTCGGGGGTTGTTCTGACTTGGTGCATAGCCTGAAACAGGGCTATGTACCCCCTTCTGGAGGAGCCTAGAGTAGGCGCATAGGCGCATAGCTTGCTCTGGTGACTTGGGCGCATAGCTCGTTCTGGTGACTTGGGCGCATATGAGTCGCTCTGGGGACTTGGGCGCATATGACTTCTCTAGCTTGGGCACATATGACTTCTCTGGCTTGGGCACATGGTTGTTAAGACTGCAGAAATTTTTATGCTTCTACAGGGGGTGGGGGCGGTGGTGGGGGAATGGCGGTCGGCGGTGGTGGGGGTGGGGGTGGGGGGTGGCGGTTGGGGGCCGGGGGTGGGAGTTGGGGTTGGCGGATGGGGGCCGGGGTTGGGAATTGGGAGTTGGGATCGGCGGATGGGGGCCGGGGTTGGGAGTTGGGGTCGATGGATGGTGGTGGGGGTGGGGATCGGCGGTGGTACGAGTGGAGAGTTGGGGGTCGGCGGTAGTAACACACACACACACACACACACACACACACACAGACATACACATACACATACACAAAATGATAATATTATAAAGAAGAAAGTTTATTTTACTACAAAGCACGTGCATCTACTAGTGTTTGTATATAGAGGTGAATATGTATGAAGCGTATTGAATTGACAAGAACTCCCAAAAACAAATTTAATTCAAAATAAAATATGTTTTCAAAAATAAGAACGCCTACTTTTATTCTCCTAAGTTTCTAGCCCACGAACACCCCCACTCCACTCCACCCCACACCATCAAGCCGTCGCTAACTTTTAATTGATAATTAGCATTTTCACCTGTACAGAGTTCACCAGAGATGAGTCCTAACCATGAAAATGGAGTTCCAATTTTCAAACTCGATGGATTGATTGGATGATACGTTCAAAATAGTACAAACGTCTATATTCATCCAAACTAGATGTAAGGAGAACTAAACATGCACTAACAGTCTACTTGAATTGAGGGTTAACAGAGTTAAGTAAGAAAAATTAAATGAGAAAAAGTACTTGGAGAATAAGTTTTGACATCGTCCATAGAGAGCTGCTTGGGTGGGAACGAGTGGTGGTACTGGTAAGTAGCATAGTTAGGAGAGACATAGTACCAGAACTCAAGCTGAGGCTGAGAAAGGACTGGAGCACATGCATAGTATATGTTGGTCTGGGCTAGGCTTTGGTTGGCTGAGAGTGAGGAGCGAGAAGAAGGGGAGTAGGGAGGAGCAGATGGGTCCAAAAAATGTTTTTGATGTTTACGAGAGTGATTGGCCAGTTACAGGAGATTTAACTGGCCAATCACTCTCGTAAACATCAATATTTAGGAGATTGTTTACTCTTTCGTGACTCTCTTACAATGGTATTCTACGTTTACGAGAGTGATTGGCCAGTTACGAGAGTGATTGGAAGTAGGTTTGTATGTGATAGGTACAAATTTCGTGTTTATGGTCTGGATTAAGATTCTACTTGTGTTCCCAAATCTGAACTGTTTCTAAGGTGTATTTTTATGGATAATTCAATACTCGAGACTGTGCGAAATTAAATCGTCAAACGAAGCTGAGTTGAATTTTGTGTATATGTGCTCTCATTGATATTTAATGGTCTTACCAGATGGCACCCAAGACCCGAGGATCTCGCTTGAGAGAGGCACAGATGGCTGCTGAGGAGGTAGTGGTACCTCCTGCTGCTGAGGAGATAGTGGGACCTCCTGCTGTTGAGGAGATCAAGGAAGAACTTCCTCCTACTATTAAGGAGGAAGTGATTCCTAAAGCCGAGATAGCTGTGAAGGATGAGGTAGCACCAGAGGGCAGTTACACCGGGAGTTCCAGTTATCCATCTCCTCTGGATATTGATCGTGCTGGCGTGGATCCTACTTATACGCAGTGGCTGAGGAGGGAGATCTCTCTGCGCGTACGTAGAGGACAACATATATATATATATATATATATATATATATATATATATATATATGATTTTTGACCAGATTTGTTTTCGGTAGACTTATTTCTGGGTTTTACTTGGCTGGTTTTACAACTCTTTATGTTTTTTATTTTCTAGACATGGTTATTTTATAGACTTGAATATTTTTGGTTGCTACTACCTAGACTTAAATGTTTTATAACTCTTGGTTTGTGTGATGTATTTGTGATAGATATTTGTATATTAGTGCATGATGTATATTGGATTGTTGTTTGTATGAGGTGTGATGCATATTATGATATTTCAATGTTTCGGATGTTACACGAAAAGGGAATGCTGTGTTTTATGTAATTTTTTTTCAAAAATTTTCCAGTTAGCGACAGATTAGCGACGGCTAGCGACAACCAAGCGACGGATTATCCGTCACTAACCTGGAGAAATTCAATTTAGCGACGAACGGCGACAACCAAGCGACGGATAATCCGTCGATTAGGTTCTAGAAATATGAAAGATTTCCAGAGACTTAGCGACGGATAAGTCGTCGCCCATCCGTCGCTAGTTTGCGACTACGCGTGACGGAATAGCGACGGAGGTTGTATATCAGAAACTCTCTGATACGCGTTCACCGACAAGTGGCCGACGGATTGGCCCCGTCGGTAAGACGATGTATTACTAACTTTCTGATACATGATTTGACGAAAACCCGTCGGCCAGTCGTCGCTAATTCTACGAATATGGCTACCAAAAATCCGTCGCTTGGCGACAAATTGGCGACGGATTGTTTTTAGCGACGAGTCATATCCCGACGGATGTATTTGAACCAAATCCGTCGACAAACCGTCGGTAATCTGATTTACCGACGGGTTGGCGACGGATATGGCCGTTGCTAAAACATTGAATTTTGGTAGTAAATATCACATCATTGTGCTTCTAAGTCATACTTGGGTGCAAGCAACTATATCTGTTGTTTTACTTGCTTTTGTTCTATTTTTTTGCATTGACTTAGCCTAATGACCACCCATTGATGATGAGGTATTGGTATATCTCATATGGCCTTGACACATGCTTTACTACGTGTTGTGAGTCACATGTAGGATACGTACTCGCGTAGTCGGCTGGCCACAGATACGTCTGGGGCGTGCGACGGATTAGATTTACTGCTAATCGAATTACATGCTAGTAGACTTGGCCGTTACTAGAGATTCATATGAGTTACTTAGATGACGATACTAGGCATTTGGATGGGGAGAACAATACCTGACGTATGGGCTTCTATTACACATTTCCTTGTAACCCGGAAGCTCCATTGGAGATACGGGTATGATTATCCACTTAGGTTGGCCACTAACGTTCTTGAACGTTATACGCTTGGTTACTGGTGCCCGAGAGGGGACTATACCGGATCCTATTATCAGCCAGTGCTCATGCGTCGAAGGATTGTGTCACAATTGCATGTTCACAGTGAACGGTTAGGAACCCTATTACAGGCACCACTCTTTTTACTTATTATATATCACAGTTTATACGGCATGGTGTTTTCTTGTATCTTGTTACGTCCCTCTGAGGACCTGGTTATCTCTCCAGGAGTAGACAATTTTCTACAGGAGTATGGCACGGCATTGGATCCATCTTTTGTGGATGACGAGGCATTCCCTTCCGATATTTAGCTCTATCCTTGTTTTGAGATTTATTAAGACTATGTAGTAGACCACTTTATATTTCTTTTCTTTCTATTTTGTGGAGGTTGGACTCCGATCATTTTAGACTATTTTTCATGGCTGTTTGGAGTGGGTATGTCCACCCGGCTATCTCTTGACTCGTTTATTTATTCTGGACTTCTTATATCTTCTGTGTTGAGCTGTGGATGAGATGTAGTTTACTTATACTTTGGCCTATGATTATTATTATTTACAGCTTATGTACATGTACAAGGATTCTATATATTGGAGCATTCTTCGTATATGTGCAGCTGGCATGTCTATGTACTCGGTCCTAAGTATTTTGGGACTGGGGTGTTACACATGTTCTCACTTTGCTTTTTTTTGTCGCCATTCTTCTCTCTCTTCCAAGCGAAACGGTTTCGCATGATGTTGCCCTTCTTGATACA